>CM073590.1:0-205000 GCA_037074705.1 Zhengitettix transpicula
TACTCAGCGGTAACGATTCCATAGGATGAGGCCCATAACTCACGCAAAAAGGCGTACATTTTTGAGAAAACAAGCAAAAAGTGAAAAAAACAGAAAAACGCTTGTAGCTCCTAATCGGATGCAGCTAGCGACCTGCGGGTGTCGTCATTGTCTTCAGCGGGAACGCTTTCATAGGATGAGACCCATAACTCACGCGATAAGACGCACATTTGGGAGAAAACAAGCAAAAAATGAAAAATACAGAAATACGGCTTTAGCTCCAAAACAACTGCAGTTAGCGACCTGCGGGTGCCGTCTTACGCGAAAAGACGCACATTCTGGAGAAAACAAGCAAAAAGTGAAAAAAACAGAAAAAAACACAAAAACGCCTTTCGCTCCTAAACGGTTGGAGCTAGCGGCCTGCAGGTGACGTCACCGTCTTCAGCGGGAACCCTTTTTATTGGATGAGACCCGTAACTGACGCGAAAAGACGCACATTTGGAAAAAAAACAAGCACAAAGTGAAAAAAACAGACAAAATCAGAAAAACGCCTTTAGCTCCTAAACGGCTGCAGCTTGCGACCGGCAGGTGACGTCATCGTCTTCAGCAAGAATGCTTCCATAGGATAAGACCCATAACTCACGCGAAAAAGCCGCACATTTGGGAGCAAACAAGCAAAAGGTGAAAAAAACAGAAAAACGCTTTAAGCTCCTGAACAACTGCAGCTAGCGACCTGCGGGTGACGTAATCGTACTCAGCGGCACGCTTCCATAGGTTGAGGCCCATAACTCACGCAAATAGACGTAAATTTTTGAGAAAACAAGCAAAAAGTGAAAAAAACAAAAAACGCTTGTAGCTCCTAATCGGCTGCAGCTAGCGACCTGCGGGTTTCGTCATCGTCTTCAGTGGGAACGCTTTCATAGGATGAGACCCATAACTCACGCGCAAAGACGCACATTTGGGAGAAAACAAGCAAAAAATGAAAAATACAGAAATACGGCTTTAGCTCCAAAACAACTGCACTTAGAGACCTGCGGGTGCCGTCTTACGCGAAAAGACGCACATTCTGGAGAAAACAAGCAAAAAGTGAAAAAAACAGAAAAAAACACAAAAACGCCTTTCGCTCCTAAACGGTTGGAGCTAGCGGCCTGCAGGTGACGTCACCGTCTTCTGCGGGAACCCTTTTTATTGGATGAGACCCGTAACTGACGCGAAAAGACGCACATTTGGAAAAAAAAACAAGCACGAAGTGAAAAAAACAGAGAAAATCAGAAAAACGCCTTTAGCTCCTAAAGGGCTGCAGCTTGCGACCGGCAGGTGACGTCATCGTCTTCAGCAAGAATGCTTCCATAGGATAAGACCCATAACTCACGCGAAAAAGCCGCACATTTGGGAGCAAACAAGCAAAAGGTGAAAAAAACAGAAAAACGCTTTAAGCTCCTGAACAACTGCAGCTAGTGACCTGCGGGTGACGTCATCGTACTCAGCGGCACGCTTCCATAGGTTGAGGCCCATAACTCACGCAAAAAGACGTACATTTTTGAGAAAACAAGCAAAAAGTGAAAAAAACAAAAAACGCTTGTAGCTCCTAATCGGCTGCAGCTAGCGACCTGCGGGTTTCGTCATCGACTTCAGTGGGAAAGCTTTCATAGGATGAGACCCATAACTCACGCGCAAAGACGCACATTTGGGAGAAAACAAGCAAAAAGTGAAAAATACAGAAAAACGGCTTTAGCTCCAAAACAACTGCAGTTAGCGACCTGCGGGTGACGTCATCGTCTTCAGCGGGAGCGCTTCCATAGGATGAGACCCATAACTCACGAGAAAAGACGCACAATTGGGAGAAAACGAGCAAAAAGTGAATAAAACAGAAAAACGCCTTAAGCTCCTAATAAACTGCAGCTAGCGACCTGCGGGTGAAGTCATCGTCTTCAGCAGGAACGCTTCAATAGGATGAGACCCATAACTCACGAGAAAAGACGCACATATGGGAGAAAACGAGCAAAAAGTGAATAAAACAGAAAAACGCCTTAAGCTCCTAAACAACTGCAGCTAGCGACCAGCGGTTGACTTCATCGTCTTCAGCGGAAACGCTTCAATAGGATGACTCCCATAACTCAAGCGAAATACGCACATTTTAGAGAAAACAAGCAAAAGTGAAAAAAAAACAGAAAAACGAATATAGCTTCTAAACGGCTGCAGCTAGCGACCTGCGGGTGACGTCATGGTACTCAGCGGGAACGCTTTCATAGGATGAGTCCCATAACTCACGCAAAAAGACGTACATTTTTGAGAAAACAAGCAAAAAGTGAAAAAACAAAAAAACGCTTGTAGCTCCTAATCGGCTGCAGCTAGCGACCTGCGGGTGTCGTCATCGTCTTAAGCAGGAACGCTTCCATAGGACAGGAGGAGACCCATAACTCACGCGAAAAGACGCACATTCTGGAGAAAACAAGCAAAAAGTGAAAAAAACAGAAAAAAACACAAAAACGCCTTTAGCTCCTAAACGGCTGGAGCTTGTGACCGGCAGGTGACGTCATTGTCTTCAGCGGGAAAGCTTCCATAGGATAAGACCCATAACGCGTGCGAAAAGACGCACATTTGAAATGAAACAAGCAAAAAGTGAATAAAACTGAAAAACGCCTTTAGCTCCTAAACAACTGCATTTTGCGACCTGCGGGTGAAGTCATCATGTTCAGCGGGATCGCTTCCATAGGATGAGACCCATAACTCACGCGAAAAGCCGCCCATTTGGGAGCAAACAAGCAAAAAGTGAAAAAAACAGAAAAACAGTTTAAGCTCATAAACAACTGCAGCTAGCGACCTGCGGGTGACGTTATCCTTACTCAGCGGAACGCTTCCCTAGGATGAGGCCCGTAACTCACGCAAATAGACGTACATTTTTGAGAAAACAAGCAAAAAGTGAAAAAAACAGAAAAAAAACGCTTGTAGCTCGTAATCAGCTGCAGCTAGTGACCTGCGGGTGTCGTCATCGTCATCAGCGGGAACGCTTTCAAACAATGAGACCCATAACTCACGCGAAAAGACGCACATTTGGGAGAGAACAAGCAAAAAGTGAAAAATACAGAAAAACGCCTTTAGCTCCAAAACAACTGTAGTTAGCGACTTGAGGGTGACGTAATCGTCTTTAGCGGGAAAGCTTCCATAGGATGAGACCCATAACTCACGGGAAAAGACGCACTTTTGGGAGAAAATAAGCAAAACGGAAAAATTCAGAAAAACGGCTTTAGCTCCAAAACATCTGCAGTTAGCGACTTGAGGGTGACGTAATCGTCTTTAGCGGGAACGCTTCCATAGGACGAGACCCATAACTCACGAGAAAAGACGCACATTTGGGAGAAAACGCGCAAAAAAAAAATAAAACAGAAAAACGCCTTAAGCTCCTAAACAACTGCAGCTAGCGACCTGCGGGTGACTTCATCGTCTTGAGCGGAAACGCTTCAATAGTATGACACCCATAACTCACGCGAAAAGACGCACATTTTAGAGAAAACAAACAAAATAAAAAAAACAGAAAAACGACTATAGCTCCTAAACGGCTGCAGATAGCGACCTGCGGGTGACGTCATCGTACTCAGCGGGAACGCTTCCATAGGATGAGGCCCATAACTCACGCAAAAAGACGTACAGTTTTGAGAAAACAAGCAAAAAGTGAAAAAAACAGAAAAACGCTTGTAGCTCCTAATCGGCTGCAGCTAGCGACCTGCGGGTGTCGTCATCGTCTTCAGCGGGAACGCTTTCATAGGATGAGACCCATAACTCACGCGAAAAGACGCACATTTGGGAGAAAAAAATCAAAAAGTAAAAAATTCAGAAAAACGGCATTAGCTCCAAAACAACTGCAGTAAGCGACCTGCGGGTGACGTCATCGTCTTCAGCGGGAGCGCTTCCATAGGATGAGACCCATAACTCACGCGAAAAGACGCACATTTGGGGGAAAACAAGCAAATAGTGAAAAAAACAGAAAAAAACGTTTTAAGCTCCTAAACAACTGCAGCTAGCGACCTGCGGGTGACGTCATCGTCCTCAGCAGGAACGCTTTAATAGGATGAGACCCATAACTCACGAGAAAAGACGCACATATGGGAGAAAACGAGCAAAATGTGAAAAATACAAAAAAACGCCTTTAGCTTCTTACCAACTGCAGCTAGCGACCTGCGAGTGACGTCATCGTCTTAAGCGGGAACGCTTCCATAGGATAGGAAGAGACCCATAACTCACGCGAAAAGACGGACATTTGGGAGAAAACAAGCAAAACGTGAAAAATACAGAAAAACGGCTTTAGCTCCAAAACAACTGCAGTTAGCGACCTGAGGGTGACGTCATCGTCTTAAGCGGGATCGCTTCCATAGGATGAGTTTAATAACACACGCGAAAAGACGCACATTCTGGAGAAAACAAGCAAAAAGTAAAAAAAAACAGAAAAAAACACAAAAACGCCTTTAGCTCCTAAACGGCTGGAGCTAGAGGCCTGCAGGTGACAACACCGTCTTCAGCGTGAACGCTTTTTATTGGATGAGACCCGTAACTGACGCGAAAAGACGCACATTTGGGAGAAAACAAGCAAGAAGTGAAAAAAACAAAGAAAAACAGAAAAACGCCTTAAGCTCCTAAACGGCTGCAGCTTGCGAATGGCAGGTGATGTCATCGTCTTCAGCGGGAAAGCTTCCTTAGGATAAGACCCATAACTCACGCAAAAGACGCACATTTGGGAGAAAACAAGCAAAAAGTGAATAAAACAGAAAAACGCCTTTAGCTCCTAAACAACCGCATATTGCGACCTGCGGGTGAAGTCATCGTCTTCAGTTGGATCGCTTACATAGGATGAGATCCATAACTCACGCGATAAGACGTACATTTGGGAGAAAACAAGAAAAAAGTGAAAAAAAAACAAAAACGCATGTAGCTCCTAAACGGCTGCAGCTAGCGACCTGCGGGTGACGTAATCGTCTTCAGCATGAACACTTGTATAGGATGAGACTTATAACTCACGAGAGAAGACGCACATTTGGGAGAAAACAAGCAAAACGTAAAAAATACAGAAAAACGGCTTTAGCTCCAAAACAACTGCAGTTAGCGACCTGCGGGTGACGTCATCGTCTTCAGCGAGAGCGCTTCCATAGGATGAGACCCATAACTCACGCGAAAAGACGCACATTTTGGAGAAAACAAGCAAATAGTGAAAAAAAACAGAAAGAAGCCTTAAGCTCTAAACAACTGCAGCTAGCGACCTGCGGGTGTCATCATCGTCTTCAGCGGGAACGCTTTCAAAGGATGAGACCCATAACTCACGCGAAAAGACGCACATTTGGGTGAAAACAAGCAAAAAGTAAAAAAATACAGAAAAACGGCTTTAGCTCCAAAACAACTGCAGTTAGCGACCTGCGTGTGACGTCATCGTCTTCAGCGGGAGCGCTTCCATAAGATGACACCCATAACTCCCGCGAAAAGACGCACATTTGGGAGAAAACAAGTAAATAGTGAAAAATACAGAAAAACGCCTTACGTTCCTAAACAACTGAAGCTAGCGACCTGCGGGTGACGTCATCGTCTTCAGCAGAAACGCTTCAATAGGATGAGACCCATAACTCACGAGAAAAGACGCACATTTGGGAGAAAACGCGCAAAAAGTGAATAAAACAGAAAAACGCCTTAAGCTCCTAAACAACTGCAGCTAGCGACCTGCGGGTGACTTCATCGTCTACAGCGGAAACGCTTCAATAGGATGACACCCATAACTCACGCGAAAAGACGCACATTTTAGAGAAAACAAACGAAATGAAAAAAACAGAAAAACGACTATAGCTCCTAAACGGCTGCAGATAGCGACCAGCGGGTGACGTCATCGTACTCAGCGAAAACGATTCCATAGGATGAGGCCCATAACTCACGCAAAAAGGCGTACATTTTTGAGAAAACAAGCAAAAAGTGAAAAAAACAGAAAAACGCTTGTAGCTCCTAATCGGATGCAGCTAGCGACCTGCGGGTGTCGTCATTGTCTTCAGCGGGAACGCTTTCATAGGATGAGACCCATAACTCACGCGATAAGACGCACATTTGGGAGAAAACAAGCAAAAAATGAAAAATACAGAAATACGGCTTTAGCTCCAAAACAACTGCAGTTAGCGACCTGCGGGTGCCGTCTTACGCGAAAAGACGCACATTCTGGAGAAAACAAGCAAAAAGTGAAAAAAACACAAAAAAACACAAAAACGCCTTTCGCTCCTAAACGGTTGGAGCTAGCGGCCTGCAGGTGACGTCCACCGTCTTCAGCGGGAACCCTTTTTATTGGATGAGACCCGTAACTGACGCGAAAAGACGCACATTTGGAAAAAAAACAAGCACGAAGTGAAAAAAACAGACAAAATCAGAAAAACGCCTTTAGCTCCTAAACGGCTGCAGCTTGCGACCGGCAGGTGACGTCATCGTCTTCAGCAAGAATACTTCCATAGGATAAGACCCATAACTCACGCGAAAAAGCCGCACATTTGGGAGCAAACAAGCAAAAGGTGAAAAAAACAGAAAAACGCTTTAAGCTCCTGAACAACTGCAGCTAGCGACCTGCGGGTGACGTAATCGTACTCAGCGGCACGCTTCCATAGGTTGAGGCCCATAACTCACGCAAATAGACGTAAATTTTTGAGAAAACAAGCAAAAAGTGAAAAAAACAAAAAACGCTTGTAGCTCCTAATTGGCTGCAGCTAGCGACCTGCGGGTTTCGTCATCGTCTTCAGTGGGAACGCTTTCATAGGATGAGACCCATAACTCACGCGCAAAGACGCACATTTGGGAGAAAACAAGCAAAAAATGAAAAATACAGAAATACGGCTTTAGCTCCAAAACAATTGCACTTAGCGACGTGCGGGTGCCGTCTTACGCGAAAAGACGCACATTCTAGAGAAAACAAGCAAAAAGTGAAAAAAACAGAAAAAAACACAAAAACGCCTTTCGCTCCTAAACGGTTGGAGCTAGCGGCCTGCAGGTGACGTCTCCGTCTTCAGCGGGAACCCTTTTTATTGGATGAGACCCGTAACTGACGCGAAAAGACGCACATTTGGAAAAAAAACAAGCACGAAGTGAAAAAAACAGAGAAAATCAGAAAAACGCCTTTAGCTCCTTATCGGCTGCAGCTTGCGACCGGCAGGTGACGTCATCGTCTTCAGCAAGAATTCTTCAATAGGATAAGACCCATAACACACGCGAAAAAGCCGCACATTTGGGAGCAAACAAGCAAAAGGTGAAAAAAACAGAAAAACGCTTTAAGCTCCTGAACAACTGCAGCTAGTGACCTGCGGGTGACGTCATCGTACTCAGCGGCACGCTTCCATAGGTTGAGCCCAAAACTCACGCAAAAAGACGTACATTTTTGAGAAAACAAGCAAAAAGTGAAAAAAACAAAAAAACGCTTGTAGCTCCTAATCGGCTGCAGCTAGCGACCTGCGGGTTTCGTCATCGACTTCAGTGGGAGCGCTTCCATAGGATGAGACCCATAACTCACGAGAAAAGACGCACAATTGGGAGATAACGAGCAAAAAGTGAATAAAACAGAAAAACGCCTTAAGCTCCTAATAAACTGCAGCTAGCGACCTGCGGGTGAAGTCATCGTCTTCAGCAGGAACGCTTCAATAGGATGAGACCCATAACTCACGAGAAAAGACGCACATATGGGAGAAAACGAGCAAAAAGTGAATAAAACAGAAAAACGCCTTAAGCTCCTAAACAACTGCAGCTAGCGACCAGCGGTTGACTTCATCGTCTTCAGCGGAAACGCTTCAATAGGATGACTCCCATAACTCAAGCAAAAAGACGCACATTTTAGAGAAAACAAGCAAAAGTGAAAAAAAAACAGAAAAACGAATATAGCTTCTAAACGGCTGCAGCTAGCGACCTGCGGGTGACGTCATGGTACTCAGCGGGAACGCTTTCATAGGATGAGTCCCATAACTCACGCAAAAAGACGTACATTTTTGAGAAAACAAGCAAAAAGTGAAAAAACAAAAAAAACGCTTGTAGCTCCTAATCGGCTGCAGCTAGCGACCTGCGGGTGTCGTCATCGTCTTAAGCAGGAACGCTTCCATAGGACAGGAGGAGACCCATAACTCACGCGAAAAGACGCACATTCTGGAGAAAACAAGCAAAAAGTGAAAAAAACAGAAAAAAACACAAAAACGCCTTTAGCTCCTAAACGGCTGGAGCTTGTGACCGGCAGGTGACGTCATTGTCTTCAGCGGGAAAGCTTCCATAGGATAAGACCCATAACGCGTGCGAAAAGACGCACATTTGAAATGAAACAAGCAAAAAGTGAATAAAACTGAAAAACGCCTTTAGCTCCTAAACAACTGCATTTTGCGACCTGCGGGTGAAGTCATCATGTTCAGCGGGATCGCTTCCATAGGATGAGACCCATAACTCACGCGAAAAGCCGCCCATTTGGGAGCAAACAAGCAAAAGTGAAAAAAACAGAAAAACAGTTTAAGCTCATAAACAACTGCAGCTAGCGACCTGCGGGTGACGTTATCCTTACTCAGCGGAACGCTTCCCTAGGATGAGGCCCGTAACTCACGCAAATAGACGTACATTTTTGAGAAAACAAGCAAAAAGTGAAAAAAAACAGAAAAAAAAACGCTTGTAGCTCGTAATCAGCTGCAGCTAGTGACCTGCGGGTGTCGTCATCGTCATCAGCGGGAACGCTTTCAAACAATGAGACCCATAACTCACGCGAAAAGACGCACATTTGGGAGAAAACAAGCAAAAAGTGAAAAATACAGAAAAACGCCTTTAGCTCCAAAACAACTGTAGTTAGCGACTTGAGGGTGACGTAATCGTCTTTAGCGGGAAAGCTTCCATAGGATGAGACCCATAACTCACGGGAAAAGACGCACTTTTGGGAGAAAACAAGCAAAACGGAAAAATTCAGAAAAACGGCTTTAGCTCCAAAACATCTGCAGTTAGCGACTTGAGGGTGACGTAATCGTCTTTAGCGGGAACGCTTCCATAGGACGAGACCCATAACTCACGAGAAAAGACGCACATTTGGGAGAAAACGCGCAAAAAAAAAATAAAACAGAAAAACGCCTTAAGCTCCTAAACAACTGCAGCTAGCGACCTGCGGGTGACTTCATCGTCTTGAGCGGAAACGCTTCAATAGTATGACACCCATAACTCACGCGAAAAGACGCACATTTTAGAGAAAACAAACAAAATAAAAAAAACAGTAAAACGACTATAGCTCCTAAACGGCTGCAGATAGCGACCTGCGGGTGACGTCATCGTACTCAGCGGGAACGCTTCCATAGGATGAGGCCCATAACTCACGCAAAAAGACGTACAGTTTTGAGAAAACAAGCAAAAGTGAAAAAAACAGAAAAACGCTTGTAACTCCTAATCGGCTGCAGCTAGCGACCTGCGGGTGTCGTCATCGTCTTCAGCGGGAACGCTTTCATAGGATGAGACCCATAACTCACGCGAAAAGACGCACATTTGGGAGAAAACAATCAAAAAGTAAAAAATTCAGAAAAACGGCATTAGCTCCAAAACAACTGCAGTAAGCGACCTGCGGGTGACGTCATCGTCTTCAGCGGGAGCGCTTCCATAGGATGAGACCCATAACTCACGCGAAAAGACGCACATTTGGGAGAAAACAAGCAAATAGTGAAAAAAACAGAAAAAACGTTTTAAGCTCCTAAACAACTGCAGCTAGCGACCTGCGGGTGACGTCATCGTCCTCAGCAGGAACGCTTTAATAGGATGAGACCCATAACTCACGAGAAAAGACGCACATATGGGAGAAAACGAGCAAAATGTGAAAAATACAAAAAAACGCCTTTAGCTTCTTACCAACTGCAGCTAGCGACCTGCGAGTGACGTCATCGTCTTAAGCGGGAACGCTTCCATAGGATAGGAAGAGACCCATAACTCACGCGAAAAGACGCACATTTGGAGAAAACGCGCAAAAAGTGAATAAAACAGAAAAACGCCTTAAGCTCCTAAACAACTGCAGCTAGCGACCTGCGGGTGACTTCATCGTCTACAGCGGAAACGCTTCAATAGGATGACACCCATAACTCACGCGAAAAGACGCACATTTTAGAGAAAACAAACGAAATGAAAAAACAGAAAAACGACTATAGCTCCTAAACGGCTGCAGATAGCGACCAGCGGGTGACGTCATCGTACTCAGCGAAAACGATTCCATCGGATGAGGCCCATAACTCACGCAAAAAGGCGTACATTTTTGAGAAAAAAAAGCAAAAAGTGAAAAAAACAGAAAAACGCTTGTAGCTCCTAATCGGATGCAGCTAGCGACCTGCGGGTGTCGTCATTGTCTTCAGCGGGAACGCTTTCATAGGATGAGACCCATAACTCTCGCGATAAGACGCACATTTGGGAGAAAACAAGCAAAAAATGAAAAATACAGAAATACGGCTTTAGCTCCAAAACAACTGCAGTTAGCGACCTGCGGGTGCCGTCTTACGCGAAAAGACGCACATTCTGGAGAAAACAAGCAAAAAGTGAAAAAAACACAAAAAAACACAAAAACGCCTTTCGCTCCTAAACGGTTGGAGCTAGCGGCCTGCAGGTGACGTCACCGTCTTCAGCGGGAACCCTTTTTATTGGATGAGACCCGTAACTGACGCGAAAAGACGCACATTTGGAAAAAAAACAAGCACGAAGTGAAAAAAACAGACAAAATCAGAAAAACGCCTTTAGCTCCTAAACGGCTGCAGCTTGCGACCGGCAGGTGACGTCATCGTCTTCAGCAAGAATGCTTCCATAGGATAAGACCCATAACTCACGCGAAAAAGCCGCACATTTGGGAGCAAACAAGCAAAAGGTGAAAAAAACAGAAAAACGCTTTAAGCTCCTGAACAACTGCAGCTAGCGACCTGCGGGTGACGTAATCGTACTCAGCGGCACGCTTCCATAGGTTGAGGCCCATAACTCACGCAAATAGACGTAAATTTTTGAGAAAACAAGCAAAAAGTGAAAAAAACAAAAAACGCTTGTAGCTCCTAATCGGCTGCAGCTAGCGACCTGCGGGTTTCGTCATCGTCTTCAGTGGGAACGCTTTCATAGGATGAGACCCATAACTCACGCGCAAAGACGCACATTTGGGAGAAAACAAGCAAAAAATGAAAAATACAGAAATACGGCTTTAGCTCCAAAACAACTGCACTTAGCGACCTGCGGGTGCCGTCTTACGCGAAAAGACGCACATTCTGGAGATAACAAGCAAAAAGTGAAAAAAACAGAAAAAAACACAAAAACGCCTTTCGCTCCTAAACGGTTGGAGCTAGCGGCCTGCAGGTGACGTCTCCGTCTTCAGCGGGAACCCTTTTTATTGGATGAGACCCGTAACTGACGCGAAAAGACGCACATTTGGAAAAAAAACAAGCACGAAGTGAAAAAAACAGAGAAAATCAGAAAAACGCCTTTAGCTCCTTATCGGCTGCAGCTTGCGACCGGCAGGTGACGTCATCGTCTTCAGCAAGAATTCTTCCATAGGATAAGACCCATAACACACGCGAAAAAGCCGCACATTTGGGAGCAAACAAGCAAAAGGTGAAAAAAACAGAAAAACGCTTTAAGCTCCTGAACAACTGCAGCTAGTGACCTGCGGGTGACGTCATCGTACTCAGCGGCACGCTTCCATAGGTTGAGGCCCAAAACTCACGCAAAAAGACGTACATTTTTGAGAAAACAAGCAAAAAGTGAAAAAAACAAAAAACGCTTGTAGCTCCTAATCGGCTGCAGCTAGCGACCTGCGGGTTTCGTCATCGACTTCAGTGGGAACGCTTTCATAGGATGAGACCCATAACTCACGCGCAAAGACGCACATTTCGAAGAAAACAAGCAAAAAGTGAAAAATACAGAAAAACGGCTTTAGCTCCAAAACAACTGCAGTTAGCGACCTGCGGGTGACGTCATCGTCTTCAGCGGGAGCGCTTCCATAGGATGAGACCCATAACTCACGAGAAAAGACGCACAATTGGGAGAAAACGAGCAAAAAGTGAATAAACAGAAAAACGCCTTAAGCTCCTAATAAACTGCAGCTAGCGACCTGCGGGTGAAGTCATCGTCTTCAGCAGGAACGCTTCAATAGGATGAGACCCATAACTCACGAGAAAAGACGCACATATGGGAGAAAACGAGCAAAAAGTGAATAAAACAGAAAAACGCCTTAAGCTCCTAAACAACTGCAGCTAGCGACCAGCGGTTGACTTCATCGTCTTCAGCGGAAACGCTTCAATAGGATGACTCCCATAACTCAAGCGAAAAGACGCACATTTTAGAGAAAACAAGCAAAAGTGAAAAAAAAAAGAAAAACGAATATAGCTTCTAAACGGCTGCAGCTAGCGACCTGCGGGTGACGTCATGGTACTCAGCGGGAACGCTTTCATAGGATGAGTCCCATAACTCACGCAAAAAGACGTACATTTTTGAGAAAACAAGCAAAAAGTGAAAAAACAAAAAAACGCTTGTAGCTCCTAATCGGCTGCAGCTAGCGACCTGCGGGTGTCGTCATCGTCTTAAGCAGGAACGCTTCCATAGGACAGGAGGAGACCCATAACTCACGCGAAAAGACGCACATTCTGGAGAAAACAAGCAAAAAGTGAAAAAAACAGAAAAAAACACAAAAACGCCTTTAGGTCCTAAACGGCTGGAGCTTGCGACCGGCAGGTGACGTCATTGTCTTCAGCGGGAAAGTTTCCATAGGATAAGACCTATAACGCGTGCGAAAAGACGCACATTTGAAATGAAACAACCAAAAAGTGAATAAAACTGAAAAACGCCTTTAGCTACTAAACAACTGCATTTTGCGACCTGCGGGTGAAGTCATCATGTTCAGCGGGATCGCTTCCATAGGATGAGACCCATAACTCACGCGAAAAGCCGCCCATTTGGGAGCAAACAAGCAAAAAGTGAAGAAAAACAGAAAAACACTTTAAGCTCATAAACAACTGCAGCTAGCGACCTGCGGGTGACGTTATCCTTACTCAGCGGAACGCTTCCCTAGGATGAGGACCGTAACTTACGCAAATAGACGTACATTTTTGAGAAAACAAGCAAAAAGTAAAAAAAAACAGAAAAAAACGCTTGTAGCTCGTAATCAGCTGCAGCTAGTGACCTGCGGGTGTCGTCATCGTCTTCAGCGGGAACGCTTTCAAACAATGAGACCCATAACTCACGCGAAAAGACGCACATTTGGGAGAAAACAAGCAAAAAGTGAAAAATACAGAAAAACGCCTTTAGCTCCAAAACAACTGCAGTTAGCGACTTGAGGGTGACGTAATCGTCTTTACCGGGAAAGCTTCCATAGGATGAGACCCATAACTCACGGGAAAAGTCGCACTTTTGGGAGAAAACAAGCAAAAAGTGAAAAATACAGAAAAACGGCTTTAGCTCCAAAACAACTGCAGTTAGCGACTTGAGGGTGACGTAATCGTCTTTAGCGGAACGCTTCCATAGGATGAGACCCATAACTCACGAGAAAAGACGCACATTTGGGAGAAAACGAGCAAAAAGTGAATAAAACAGAAAAACGCCTTAAGCTCCTAAACAACTGCAGCTAGCGACCTGCGGGTGACTTCATCGTCTTGAGCGGAAACGCTTCAATAGTATGACACCCATAACTCACGCGAAAAGACGCACATTTTAGAGAAAACAAACAAAATAAAAAAAACAGAAAAACGACTATAGCTCCTAAACGGCTGCAGATAGCGACCTGCGGGTGACGTCATCGTACTCAGCGGGAACGCTTCCATAGGATGAGGCCCATAACTCACGCAAAAAGACGTACAGTTTTGAGAAAACAAGCAAAAAGTGAAAAAAACAGAAAAACGCTTGTAGCTCCTAATCGGCTGCAGCTAGCGACCTGCGGGTGTCGTCATCGTCTTCAGCGGGAAAGCTTCCTTAGGATAAGACCCCATAACTCACGCAAAAGACGCACATTTGGGAGAAAACAAGCAAAAAGTGAATAAAACAGAAAAACGCCTTTAGCTCCTAAACAACTTCATATTGCGACCTGCGGGTGAAGTCATCGTCTTCAGCGGGATCGCTTACATAGGATGAGATCCATAACTCACGCGATAAGACGTACATTTGGGAGAAAACAAGAAAAAAGTGAAAAAAAAACAAAACGCATGTAGCTCCTATACGGCTGCTGCTAGCGACCTGCGGGTGACGTAATCGTCTTCAGCATGAACACTTGTATAGGATAAGACTTATAACTCACGAGAAAAGACGCACATTTGGGAGAAAACAAGCAAAACGTGAAAAATACAGAAAAACGGCTTTAGCTCCAAAACAACTGCAGTTAGTGACCTGCGGGTGACGTCATCGTCTTCAGCGAGAGCGCTTCCATAGGATGAGACCCATAACTCACGCGAAAAGTCGCACATTTTGGAGAAAACAAGCAAATAGTGAAAAAAACAGAAAGAAGCCTTAAGCTCCTAAACAACTGCAGCTAGCGACCTGCGGGTGTCATCATCGTCTTCAGCGGGAACGCTTTCAAAGGATGAGACCCATAACTCACGAGAAAAGACGCACATTTGGGAGAAAACGAGCAAAATGTGAAAAATACAAAAAAACGCCTTTAGCTTCTTACCAACTGCAGCTAGCGACCTGCGAGTGACGTCATCGTCTTAAGCGGGAACGCTTCCATAGGATAGGAAGAGACCCATAACTCACGCGAAAAGACGGACATTTGGGAGAAAACAAGCAAAACGTGAAAAATACAGAAAAACGGCTTTAGCTCCAAAACAACTGCAGTTAGCGACCTGAGGGTGACGTCATCGTCTTAAGCGGGATCGCTTCCATAGGATGTGTTTAATAACACACGCGAAAAGACGCACATTCTGGAGAAAACAAGCAAAAAGTAAAAAAAAACGGAAAAAAACACAAAAACGCCTTTAGCTCCTAAACGGCTGGAGCTAGAGGCCTGCAGGTGACAACACCGTCTTCAGCGTGAACGCTTTTTATTGCAAGAGACCCGTAACTGACGCGAAAAGACGCACATTTGGGAGAAAACAAGCAAGAATTGAAAAAAACAAAGAAAAACAGAAAAACGCCTTAAGCTCCTAAACGGCTGCAGCTTGCGAATGGCAGGTGATGTCATCGTCTTCAGCGGGAAAGCTTCCTTAGGATAAGACCCATAACTCACGCAAAAGACGCACATTTGGGAGAAAACAAGCAAAAAGTGAATAATACAGAAAAACGGCTTTAGCTCCAAAACAACTGCAGTTAGCGACTTGAGGGTGACGTAATCGTCTTTAGCGGGAACGCTTCCATAGGATGAGACCCATAACTCACGAGAAAAGACGCACATTTGGGAGAAAACGAGCAAAAAGTGAATAAAACAGAAAAACGCCTTAAGCTCCTAAACAACTGCAGCTAGCGACCTGCGGGTGACTTCATCGTCTTGAGCGGAAACGCTTCAATAGTATGACACCCATAACTCACGCGAAAAGACGCACATTTTAGAGAAAACAAACAAAATAAAAAAACAGAAAAACGACTATAGCTCCTAAACGGCTGCAGATAGCGACCTGCGGGTGACGTCATCGTACTCAGCGGGAACGCTTCCATAGGATGAGGCCCATAACTCACGCAAAAAGACGTACAGTTTTGAGAAAACAAGCAAAAAGTGAAAAAAACAGAAAAACGCTTGTAGCTCCTAATCGGCTGCAGCTAGCGACCTGCGGGTGTCGTCATCGTCTTCAGCGGGAAAGCTTCCTTAGGATAAGACCCATAACTCACGCAAAAGACGCACATTTGGGAGAAAACAAGCAAAAAGTGAATAAAACAGAAAAACGCCTTTAGCTCCTAAACAACTTCATATTGCGACCTGCGGGTGAAGTCATCGTCTTCAGCGGGATCGCTTACATAGGATGAGATCCATAACTCACGCGATAAGACGTACATTTGGGAGAAAACAAGAAAAAAGTGAAAAAAAAACAAAAACGCATGTAGCTCCTATACGGCTGCTGCTAGCGACCTGCGGGTGACGTAATCGTCTTCAGCATGAACACTTGTATAGGATAAGACTTATAACTCACGAGAAAAGACGCACATTTGGGAGAAAACAAGCAAAACGTGAAAAATACAGAAAAACGGCTTTAGCTCCAAAACAAATGCAGTTAGTGACCTGCGGGTGACGTCATCGTCTTCAGCGAGAGCGCTTCCATAGGATGAGACCCATAACTCACGCGAAAAGTCGCACATTTTGGAGAAAACAAGCAAATAGTGAAAAAAACAGAAAGAAGCCTTAAGCTCCTAAACAACTGCAGCTAGCGACCTGCGGGTGTCATCATCGTCTTCAGCGGGAACGCTTTCAAAGGATGAGACCCATAACTCACGAGAAAAGACGCACATTTGGGAGAAAACGAGCAAAATGTGAAAAATACAAAAAAACGCCTTTAGCTTCTTACCAACTGCAGCTAGCGACCTGCGAGTGACGTCATCGTCTTAAGCGGGAACGCTTCCATAGGATAGGAAGAGACCCATAACTCACGCGAAAAGACGGACATTTGGGAGAAAACAAGCAAAACGTGAAAAATACAGAAAAACGGCTTTAGCTCCAAAACAACTGCAGTTAGCGACCTGAGGGTGACGTCATCGTCTTAAGCGGGATCGCTTCCATAGGATGTGTTTAATAACACACGCGAAAAGACGCACATTCTGGAGAAAACAAGCAAAAAGTAAAAAAAAACGGAAAAAAACACAAAAACGCCTTTAGCTCCTAAACGGCTGGAGCTAGAGGCCTGCAGGTGACAACACCGTCTTCAGCGTGAACGCTTTTTATTGCAAGAGACCCGTAACTGACGCGAAAAGACGCACATTTGGGAGAAAACAAGCAAGAATTGAAAAAAACAAAGAAAAACAGAAAAACGCCTTAAGCTCCTAAACGGCTGCAGCTTGCGAATGGCAGGTGATGTCATCGTCTTCAGCGGGAAAGCTTCCTTAGGATAAGACCCATAACTCACGCAAAAGACGCACATTTGGGAGAAAACAAGCAAAAAGTGAATAATACAGAAAAACGCCTTTAGCTCCTAAACAACTGCATATTGCGACCTGCGGGTGAAGTCATCGTCTTCAGCGGGATCGCTTACATAGGATGAGATCCATAACTCACGCGATAAGACATACATTTGGGAGAAAACAAGAAAAAAGTGAAAAAAAAACAAAAACGCATGTAGCTCCTAAACGGCTGCAGCTAGCGACCTGCGGGTGACGTAATCGTCTTCAGCATGAACACTTGTATAGGATGAGACTTATAACTCACGAGAAAAGACGCACATTTGGGAGAAAACAAGCAAAACGTAAAAATACAGAAAAACGGCTTTAGCTCCAAAACAACTGCAGTTAGCGACCTGCGGGTGACGTCATCGTCTTCAGCGAGAGCGCTTCCATAGGATGAGACCCATAACTCACGCGAAAAGACGCACATTTTGGAGAAAACAAGCAAATAGTGAAAAAAACAGAAAGAAGCCTTAAGCTCTAAACAACTGCAGCTAGCGACCTGCGGGTGTCATCATCGTCTTCAGCGGGAACGCTTTCAAAGGATGAGACCCATAACTCACGCGAAAAGACGCACATTTGGGTGAAAACAAGCAAAAAGTAAAAAATACAGAAAAACGGCTTTAGATCCAAAACAACTGCAATTAGCGACCTGCGTGTGACGTCATCGTCTTCAGCGGGAGGGCTTCCATAGGATGACACCCATAACTCCCGCGGAAAGACGCACATTTGGGAGAAAACAAGTAAATAGTGAAAAATACAGAAAAACGCCTTACGTTCCTAAACAACTGAAGCTAGCGACCTGCGGGTGACGTCATCGTACTCAGCGGAAACGCTTCCATAGGATGAGGCCCATAACTCACGCAAAAAGACGTACATTTTTGAGAAAACAAGCAAAAAGTGAAAAAAAACAGAAAAACGCTTGTAGCTCCTAATCGGCTGCACTAGCGACCTGCGGGTGTCGTCATCGTCTTCAGCGGGAACGCTTTCATAGGATGAGACTCATAACTCACGCGAAAAGACGCACATTTGGGAGAAAACAATCAAAATGTAAAAAATTCAGAAAAACGGCTTTAGCTCCAAAACAACAGGCAGTAAGCGACCTGCGGGTGACGTCATCGTCTTCAGCGGGAGCGCTTTCATTGGATGAGACCCATAACTCACGCGAAAAGACGCACATTTGGGAGAAAACAAGCAAATAGTGAAAAAAAATGAAAAACGCTTTAAGCTCCTAAAGAACTGCAGCTAGCGACCTGCGGGTGACGTCATCGTCTTAAGCTGGAACGCTTCCATTGCATGAGACCCATAACTGACGCGAAAAGACGCAAATTTGGGAGAAAACGAAGCATAAAGTGAAAATAAAACAGAAAAACGCCTTTAGCTCTGAAACGGCTGCAGCTAACGACTTGCGGGTGACGGCATCTTCTTCAGAGGGAACGCTTCCATAAGATGAGACCCATACCTCACGCGAAAAGACGCACATTTGGGAGAAAAAAAGCAAAAAGTGAATAAAACAGAAAAACGCCTTTAGCTCCTAAACAACTGCAACTAGCGACCTGCGGGTGACAGCATCGTCTTCAGCGGAAACGCTTCCATATGATGGGACTCATAACACACGCGAAATGATGTACATTTGGCAGAAAAAATCAAAAAGTGAAAAAAATCAGAAAAACGCCTTTAGCTTCTAAACGGCTCCAGCTAGCGATTTGCGGGTGCCGTCATCATCTTCAGCGGGAACGCTTCCATAGGATTAGACCCATAACTCACGCAAAAAATCGCACATTTTGGAGAAAACAAAGCATTATTGAAAAAACTGAAAAACGACTGCAGCTCCTAAACGGCTGCACCTAGCGACCT
Source organism: Zhengitettix transpicula (assembly GCA_037074705.1). NCBI lineage: Eukaryota > Metazoa > Arthropoda > Insecta > Orthoptera > Tetrigidae > Zhengitettix > Zhengitettix transpicula. The sequence goes on from CM073590.1 coordinate 18,877, forward strand.
GCATGTGACAACCACGTCTTCAGCGGGAACGATTCCATGGGTTGAGACTTATAACTCACGCGAAAAGGACGCACATTTGATGAGAAAAGAAGCAAAAAGTGAAAAAAACAGAAACACGCCTTTAGCTCTTAAACGGCTGCAGCTAGCGACGTGCGGTTGACGGCATCTTCTCCAGCGGGAACGCTTCCATAAGATGAAACCCATAACTCACGCGAAAAGACGCACATTTGGAAGAAAAAAAGCAAAAAGTGTAAAAAACAGAAAAACGACTTCAGCTCCTAAACAACTGCTACTAGCGACCTGCAAGTGACGGCATCGTCTTCAGCGGAAACGCTTCCATAGGATGAGACCCATAACTGTCGCGAAAAAGCGCACATTTGGGAGAATACCAGCAAAAAGTGAAAAAAACAGAAAAACGCCTTCAGCTCCTAAACGGCTGCAGCTAGTGACTGGAAAGTGACGTCATCGTCTTCAGCGAAAACGCTTCAATAGGATGAGACCCATAACTCACGCCAAAAGACTCACATTTGGGAGAAAAAAAGCAAAAAGTGAAAAGAACAGAAAACGCCTTTAGCTCTTAAACGGCGGCAGCTAGCGGCCTGCTGGTGACGTCATCGGCTTCAGCGGGAACGCTTCCATAGGATGAGGCTCATAACCGACGCGAAAAGACGCACATTTGGAATAAATCAAGCAAAAAGTGAAAAAACAGAAAAACGCCTGTAGCTCCTAAACGGCTGCAGCTAGCGACCTGCGGGTGACGTAATCTTCTTCAGCGGGAATGCTTTCATAGGATTAGACCCATAACTGACGCGAAACGACGCACATTTGGGAGAAAACAAGCAAAAAATAAAAAAAAAACAGAAAATCGCCTTTAGCACATAAACGGCTGTAGCTAGCGACCTGCAAGTGACATCATCGTCATTAGCGAGAACGATTTCATGGAACTAGAAGCATAACTCACGCGAAAAGTCGCACATTTTTGAGAAAACAAGCCATTATTGAAAAAAGAGAAAAACGACTGTAGCTCCTAAACATCTGCACCTAGCGACCTGCAAGTGACGGCTTCGTCTTCAGCGGGAACGATTCCATGGGTTGTGACTCATAACTCACGCGAAAAGACGCACATTTAAGGAGAAAGAAAGCAAAAAGTGAAAAAAACAAAAACACGCCTTTAGCTCCTAAACGGCTCCAGCTAGCGATTTGCGGGTGCCGTCATCGTCTTCAGAGGGAACTGTTCCAAAGGATGAGACCCATAACTCACGCCAAAAGACGCACTTTTGGGTGAAAACAAGCAAAAGGTGAAAAAAATGTAAAACGCCTTTAGCTCATAAACGGCGGCAGCAAGCGACCTGCTGGTGACGTCATAGCCTTCAGCGGGAACGCTTCCATAGGATGAGATACATTGCTCAAGGAAAAAGACGCACATTTGGTATAAAACAAGCAAAAAGTGAAAAAAACAGAAAAACGCCTATAGCTCATAACCGGCTGCAGCTAGCGACCTGCGGGTAACATCATCGTCTTCCGCAGGATCGTTTTTTTATAATGAGACCAATAACTAACGCGAAAACACGCACATTTGGGAGAAAACACGCAATATGTGAAAAAACAGAAAAACGCCTTTAGCTCCTTAACAACTGCAACTAGCGACATGCGGTTGACGTCATCGTCTTAAGCTGGAACGCTTCCATTGCATGAGACCCATAACTGACGCGAAAAGACGCACATTTAGGAGAAAACAAGCAAAAAGTGAAAAAAAAACAGAAAAACGCCTTTAGCTCTGAAACGGCTGCAGCTAGCGACTTGCGGGTCACGGCATCTTCTTCAGCGGGAACGCTTCCATAAGATGAGACCCATAACTCACGCGAAAAGACGCACATTTGGGAGAAAAAAAGCAAAAAGTGAAAAAAACAGAAAACGACTTCAGCTGCTAAACAACTGCAACTAGCGACCTGCAAGTGACGGCATCGTTTTCAGCGAAAACGCTTCCATAGGATAAGGCCCATAACTCACGCGAAAAGACGCACAATAAGGAGAAAAAAAGCAAAAAGTGAATAAAACAGAAAAAGGCCTTCAGCTCCTAAACAACTGCAACTAGCGACCTGCGGGTGACGCATCGTCTTCAGCGGAAACGCTTCCATATGATGGGACCCATAACTCACGCGAAACGATGCACATTTGGCAGAAAGAAGCAAAAAGTGAAAAAAATCAGAAAAACGCCTTTAGCTCCTAAACGGCTCATGCTAGCGATTTGCGGGTGCCATCATCATCTTCAACGGGAACGCTTCCATAGGATGAGACCCATAACTGACGCAAAAAGAAGCACAATTGGAAGAAATCAAGCAAAAATTGAAAAAACAGAAAAACGCCTGTAGCTACTAAACGGCTGCACCTAGCGACCTGCGAGTGACGGCATCGACATCAGCGGAAACGCTTCCATTGGTCTAGACCCATAACTCACGCGAAAAATCGCACATTTTTGAGAAAACAAACCATTATTAAAAAAACTGAAAAACAACTGCAGCTCCTAAACGGCTGCACCTAGCGACCTGTGGGTGACAACCTCGTCTTCAGCGTGAACGCTTCCATAAGATGAGACCCATAACTCACGCGAAAAGACGCACATTTGGGAGAAAAAAAGCAAAATGTGAAAAAACAGAAAAACTTCTCAGCTCCTAAACGGCAGCAGCTAGCGACCTGCTTGTGACTTTATCGTCTTCAGCGGGAACGCTTTCAGAGGATGAGGCTCATAACCGACGCAAAAAGACGCACATTTGGAAGAAATCAAGCAAAAACTGAAAAAACAGAAAAACGCCTGTAGCTCCTAAACGGCTGCAGCTAGCAACCCGCGGGTGACGGCATCGTCTTCAGCGGGAATGCTTACATAGGATTAGACCCATAACTGACGCGAAACGACGCACATTTGGGAGAAAAAAAGCAAAAAGTGAAAAAAACAGAAAATCGCCTTTAGCTCCTAAACGGCTGCAGCTAGCGACTGGAAGGTGACGTCATCGCCTTCAGCGAAAACGCTTCAATAGGATGAGACCCATAATTCACGCGAAAAGACTCACATCTGGGAGAAAAAAAGCAAAAAGTGAAAAAAACAGAAACATGCCTTTAGCTCTTAAACGGCGGCTGCTAGCGGCCTGCTGGTGACGTCATCGGCTTCAGCGGGAACGCTTCCATAGGATGAGATTCATAACTCACGGGAAAAGACGCACATTTGGGAGAAAACAAGCAAAAAGTGAAAAAACCCGTAAAACGCCTGTAGCTCCTGAATGGCTGCAGCTGGCGACCTGCGGGTGACGGCATCGTCTTCAGCGGGAACGCTACCATAGGATGAGACCCATAACTCACGCCAAAAGACGCACGTTTGGGAGAAAACAAGCAAAATGTGAAAAAACAGAAAAATGCCTGTTGCTCCTAAACGGCTGCAGATAGCGACCTGCTAGTGACAACCTCGTCTTCAGCGGGAACGATTCCATGGGTTGAGACCTATAACTCACGCGCAAAGACGCACATTTGATGAGAAAACAAGCAAAAAGTGAAAGAAACAAAAAAACGCCTTTAGCACATAAACGACTGTAGCTAGCGACCTGCAAGTGACGTCATCGTCATCAGCGGGAACGATGTCATGGAACTAGAAGCTTAACTCACGCGAAAAATCGCACATTTTGGAGAAAACAAACCATTATTGAAAAAACTGAAAAACGACTGTCGCTCCTAAACGGCTGCACCTAGCGACCTGTGGGTGACAACCTCGTCTTCAGCGGGAACGATTCCATGGGTTGAGACTAATAACTCACGCGAAAAGACGCACATTTGATGAGAAAAGAAACAAAAAGTGAAAGAAACAGAAACACGCCTTTAGATCTTAAACGGCTGCAGCTATCGTCTTGCGGGAGATGGCATCTTCTTCAGCGGGAACGCTTCCATAAGATGAGACCCATAACTCACGCGAAAAGACGCACATTTGAGGAGGAAGAAAGCAAAAGTGAAAAAAACAAAAAAACGCCTATAGCTCATAACCGGCTGCAGCTAGCGACCTGCGGGTAACATCATCGTCTTCAACGGGAACGTTTTTTATAATGAGACCAATACCTAACGCGAAAACACGCACATTTGGGAGAAATCACGCAAAATGTGAAAAAACAGAAAAACGCCTTTAGCTCCTTAACAACTGCAACTAGCGACATGCGGGTGACGGCATCGTCTTCAGCGGAAACGCTTACATATGATGGGTCCCATAACTCACGCGAAACGATGCACATTTGGCAGAAAGAAGCAAAAAGTGAAAAAAAAATCAGAAAACCGCCTTTAGCTCCTAAACGGCTCCAGCTAGCGATTTGCGGGTGCCGTCATCATCTTCAGCGGGAACGCTTCCATAGGATGAGACCCATAACTGACGCGAAAAGACGCACATTTGGAAGAAATCAAGAAAAAATAGAAAAAACAGAAAAACGCCTGTAGCTCCTAAATGGCTGCACCTAGCGACTTGCGGGTGACGGTATCGACATCAGCGGAAACGCTTCCATGGGTCTAGACCCATAACTCACGCGAAAAATCGCACATTTTGGAGAAAACAAACCATTATTGAAAAAACTGAAAAACGACTGTAGCTCCTAAACGGCTGCACCTAGCGACCTGCGGGTGACAACCTCGTCTTCAGCGGGAACGATTCCATTGGTTGAGACTTAAAACTCACGCGAAAAGACGCACATTGGATGAGAAAAGAAGCAAAAAGTAAAAAAACAGAAACACGCCTTTAGCTCTTAAACGGCTGCAGCTAGCGACTTGCGGGTAACGGCATCTTCTTCAGCGGGAACACTTCCATAAGACGAGACCCATAACTCACGCGAAAAGACGCACATTTGGGAGAAAAAAAGCAAAAAGTGAAAAAAACAGACAAACGACTTCAGCTCCTAAACAAATTGCAACTAGCGACCTGCAAGTGACGGCATCGTCTTCAGCGGAAACGCTTCCATAGGATGAGACCCATAACTATCGCGCAAAATTGGCACATTTGGGAGAAAACCAGCAAAAAGTGAAAAAAACAGAAAAACGCCTTTAGCTCCTAATCGGCTGCAGCTAGCGACTGGAAGGTGACGTCATCGTCTTCAGCGAAAACGCTTCAATAGGATGAGACCCATAACTCACGCGAATAGACGCACATTTGGAAAAAAAAAAAGCAAAAAGTGAAAAAAACAGAAAAACGCCTTTAGCTCCTAAACGGCGGCAGCTAGCGGCCTGCTGGTGACGTCATCGGCTTCAGCGGGAACGATTCCATAGGATGAGATTCATAACTCACGGGAAAGGTCGCACATTTAGGAGAAAACAAGCCATTATTGAAAAAAGAGAAAAACGACTGTAGCTCCTAAACATCTGCACCTAGCGACCTGCGGGTGACGGCCTCGACTTCAGCGGGAACGATTCCATGGGTTGAGACTTATAACTGACGCGAAAAGACGCACATTTGAGGTGAAAGAAAGCAAAAAGGGAAAAAAACAGAAACACGCCTTTAGCTCCTAAACGGCTCCAGCTAGCGATTTGCGGGTGCCGTCATCGTCTTCAGAGGGAACTCTTCCATAGGATGAGACCCATAACTCACGCCAAAAGACGCACATTTGGGTGAAAACAAGCAAAAGGTGAAAAAAAGAAAAACGCCTTTAGCTCCTAAACGGCTGCAGCTAGCGACCTGCGGGTAACATCATCAACTTCAGCGGAAACGTTTTTTTATAATGAGACCAATAACTAACGCGAAAACACGCACATTTGGGAGAAAACACGAAAAATGTGAAAAAACAGACAAACGCCTTTAGCTCCTTAACAACTGCATTTAGCGACATGCGGTTGACGTCATCGTCTTTAACTGGATCGCTTCCATTGCATGAGACCCATAACTGACGCGAAAAGACGCAAATTTAGGAGAAAACAAGCAAAAAGTGAAACAAAAACAGAAAAACGCCTTTAGCTCTGAAACGGTTGCAGCTAGCGACTTGCGGGTGACGGCATCTTCTTCAGCGGGAACGCTTCCATAAGATGAGACCCATAACTCACGCGAAAAGACGCACATATGGGAGAAAATAAGCAAAAAGTGAAAAAAACAGAAAAACGACTTCAGCTGCTAAACAACTGCAACTAGCGACCTGCAAGTGCGGGAATCGTCTTCAGCGAAAACGCTTCCATAGGATGAGACCCATAACTGTCGCGAAAAGTCGCACATTTGGGAGAAAACCAGCAAAAAGTGAAAAAAAAACAAAAAATAGTCTTCAGCTCCTAAACGGCTGTACCTAGCGACCTGCGGGTGACGGCATCGACATCAGCGGAAACGCTTCCATGGGTCTAGACCCATAACTCACGCGAAAAATCGCACATTTTTGACAAAAAAAAACCATTATTGAAGAAACTGAAAAACGACTGTAGCTCCTAAACGGCTGCACCTAGCGACCTGCGGGTGACAACCTCGTCTTCAGCGGGAACCATTCCATGGGTTGAGACTTATAACTCACGCGAAAAGACGCACATTTGATGAGAAAAGAAGCAAAAAGTGAAAAAAACAGAAACACGCCTTTAGCTCTTAAACGGCTGCAGCTAGCGACTTGCGGGTGACGGCATCTTCTTCAGCGGGAACGCTTCCATAAGATGAGATCCATAACTCACGCGAAAAGACGCACATTTTGGAGAAAAAAAGCAAAAAGTGAAAAAAACAGAAAAACGTGTTCAGCTCCTAAACAAATTGCAACTAGCGACCTGCAAGTGATAGCATCGACTTCAACGGAAACGCTTCCATAGGATGAGACCCATAACTGTCGCGAAAAGTCGCACATTTGGGAGAAAACAAGCAAAATGTGAAACAAAAGAATAACGCCTTTAGCTCCTTAACAGATTCAGCGAGCGACCTGCGGGTGACGGCATCGACATCAGCGGAAACGCTTCCATGGGTCTAGACCCATAACTCACGCGAAAAATCGCACACTTTGGAGAAAACAAACCATTATTGAAAAAACTGAAAAACGACTGTCGCTCCTAAACGGGTGCACCTAGCGACCTGCGGGTGACAACCTAGTCTTCAGCGGGAACGATTCCATGGGTTGAGACTTATAACTCACGCGAAAAGACGCACATTTGATGAGAAAAGAAGCAAAAAGTGAAAGAAAAATAAACACGCCTTTTGCTCCTAAACGGCAGCAGCTAGCGACCTGCTGGTGACGTTATCGTCTTCAGCGAGAACGCTTCCATAGGATGAGACTCATAACCGACGCGAAAAGACGCACATTTGGAAGTAATCAAGCAAAAAGTGAAAAAACAGAAAAACGCCTGTAGCTCCTAAACGGCTGCAGCTAGCAATCTGCGGGTGACGGCATCGTCTTCAGCGGGAATGCTTTCATAGGATTAGACCCATATCTCACGCAAAAAGTGGCAAATTTGGGAGAAAAAATAAAAAAATGAAATAAAGTAGAAAAACGCCTTTACCTCCTAAACGGCTGCAGATAGCAACCTGCGGGTGCCGTCATCATCTTCAGCGAGAACGCTTCCATAGGATGAGACCCATAACTGACGCGAAAAGACGCACATTTGGAAGAAATCAAGCAAAAAGTGAAAAAATAGAAAAACGCCTGTAGCTCCTAAACGGCTGCAGCTAACGACCTGCTGGTGACGTCATCGTCTTCAGCGGGAACGCTTCGATAGGATGAGATTCATAACTAACGGGCAAAGACGCACATTTTGGAGAAAACAAGCAAAAAGTGAAAAAAACAGAAAAACGCCTATAGCATATAACCAGCAGCAGCTAGCGACCTTCGGGTGACGGCATCGTTTTCAGCGGAAATGATTCAATGGGATGAAACTTATAACTCACGCGAAAAGACGCACATTTAGAAGAAATCAAGCAAAAAGTGAAAAAACAGAAAAACGCCTGTAGCTCCTAAACGGATGCACCTAGCGACCTGCGGGTGACGGCATCGACATCAGCGGGAACGCTTCCATGCGTCTGGACCCATAACTCACGCGAAAAGTCGCACAATTTGGAGAAAACAAACCATTATTGAAAAAACAGAAAAACGACTGTAGCTCCTAAACGGCTGCACCTAGCGACCTGCGGGTGACGTCATCGTCTTCAGCGAAAACGCTTTCATAGGATAAGACCCATATCTGACGCGTAAAGACGCAAATTTAGGAGAAAGCAAGCAAATAGTGAAAAAAACAGAAAAACGCCTTTAGCTCTGAAACGGCTACAGCTAGCGACTTGCGGGTGACGGCATCTTCTTCAGCGGGAACGCTTCCATAAGATGAGACCCATAACTCACGCAAAAAGACGCACATTTGGGAGAAAAAAAACAAAAAGTGAAAAAAACAGAAAAACGACTTCAGCTCCTAAACAAGTGCAACTAGCGAACTGCAAGTGACGGCATCGTCTTCTGCGGAAACGCTTCCATAGGATGAGACCCATAACTGTCGCGAAAAAACGCACATTTGGGAGAAAACAAGCAAAGAGCGAAAAAAACAGAAAAACGCCTTTAGCTCCTAAACGGCTGAAGCTAGCCACTGGCAGGTGACGTCATCGTCTTCAGCGAAAACGCTTCCATAGGATGAGACCCATAACTCACGCGAAAAGACGGACATTATGGAGAAAGCCAGCAAAAAGTGAAAAAAACAGAAAAACGGCTTTATCAACTAAACGGCTCCAGCTAGCGATTTGCGGGTGCCGTCATCATCTTTAGCGGGAACGCTTCCATAGGATGAGACCCATAACTGACGCGAAAAGACGCACATTTGGAAGAAATAAAGCAAAAAGTGAGAAAACAGAAAAACGCCTGTAGCTCCTAAACGGCTGCACCTAGCGACCTGCGGGTGACGTCATCGCCTTCAGCGGAAACGCTTACATAGGATGAGACCCATAAATCACGGGAAAAGACGCACATTTAGGAGAAAACAGGCAAAAAGTTAAAAAACAGAAAGATGACTGTAGCTTATAAACGGCTGTAGCTATCGACCTGCTGGTCAAATCATCGTCGTCAGCGGGAACGCTTCCATTGGATGAGACCCATAACTCACGCGAAAAGTCGTACATTTGGGAAAAAAAATGCAAAACATGCAAAAAACAGAAAAACGCCTTCGGCTCCTAAACAAATGCAACTAGCGACCTGCGGGTGACGGCATCGTTACAGCGAAAACGGTTTCATAGGATGAGACCCATAACTGTCGCGAAAAGACGCACATTTGGGAGAAAACAAGCAAAAAGTGAAAAAATAGAAAAACGCCTTTACCTCCTAAAAAGCAGCAGCTAGCAATCTGCGGGTGCCGTCATCATCTTCAGCGGGATCGCTTCCAAAGGATGAGACCCATAACTGACGCGAAAAGACGCACATTTGGAAGAAATCAAGCAAAAAGTGTAAAAACAGAATACCGCCTGTAGCTCCTAAACGGCAGCAGCTAGCGACCTGCGGGTGACGGCATCGTCTTTAGCGGGAATGATTTCATAGGATTAGACCCATAACTGACGCGAAACGACTCACATTTGTGAGAAAACAAGCAAAAAGTGAAAAATACAGTTAAACGCCTTTAGCTCCTAAACGGCTGCAGCTAGCGATCTGCAAGTGACATCATCGTCATCAGCGAGAACGATTTCATGGGACTAGACCCATAACACACGCGAAAAGTCGCACATTTTGGAGAAAACAAGCCATTATTGAAAAAACAGAAAAACGCCTGTAGCTCCCAAACGGCTGCACCTAGCGACATGCGGGTGACGGCATCGTTTTCAGCGGGAAAGATTCCAAGGAATGAGAATTATAACTCACGTCAAAAGACGCACATTTGGGCGAAAACCAGCAAAAAGTGAAAAAAACAGAAAAACGCCTTTAGCTCCTAAACGGCTCCAGCTAGCGATTTGCGGGTGACGTCACCATCTTCAGCGGGAACGATTCCATGGGATGACTTTGATAACTCACTCGAAAAGACGCACATTTGAGGAGAAAATAAGCAAAAAGGGAAAAAAACAGAAACACGCCTTTAGCTCCTAAACGGCTCCAGCTAGCGATTTGCGGGTGCCGTCATCGCCTTCAGCGGGAACTCTTCCGTAGGATGAGACCCATAACTCACGTCAAAAGACGAACATTTGGGAGAAAACAAGCAACTAGTGAAAAGAACAGAAAAACGTTTTTAGCTCCTAAACGGCAGCAGCTAGCGACCTGCTGGTGACGTTATCGTCTTCAGCTGGAACGCTTCCATAGGATGAGACCCATAACCGACGCGAAAAGACGCACATTTGGAAGAAATCAAGCAAAAAGTGAAAAAACAGAAAAACGCCTGTAGCTCCTAAACGGCTGCAGCTAGCGACCTGCGGGTGACGGCACCGTCTTTAGCGGGAATGCTTTCATAGGATTAGACCCATAACTGACGCGAAACGACGCACATTTGGGAGAAAACAAGCAAAAAGTTAAAAAAACAGATAAACGCCTTTAGCACATAAACGGCTGCAGCTAGCGACCTGCAACTGACATCATCGTCATCAGCGGGAACGATTTCTTGGAACTAGAATCATAACTCACGCGAAAATTCGCACATTTTTGAGAAAACAAGCCATTATTGAAAAAAGAGAAAAACGCCTGTAGCTCGTAAACGGCTGCACCTAGCGACCTGCGGGTGACGGCATCGTCTTCAGCGGGAAAGATTCCATGGGATGAGACTTATAACTTACGCAAAAAGACGCACATTTGAGGAGAAAAGAAGCAAAAACTGAAAAAAACAGAACACGTCTTTTGCTCCTAAACGGCTCCAGCTAGCGATTTGCGGGTGCCGTCATCGTCTTCAGCGAGAACTCTTCCATAGGATGAGACCCATAATTCACGCCAGAAGACGCACTTTTGGGAAAAAACAAGCATAAAGTTAAAAGAACAGAAAAACGTCTTTACCTTCTAAAGGTCAGCAGCTAGCAACCTGCGGGTGCCGTCATCATCTTCAGTGGGATCGCTTCCATAGGATGAGACCCATAACTGACGCGAAAAGACGCACATTTGGAAGAAATCAAGCAAAAAGTGAAAAAACAGAAAAACTCCTGTAGCTCCTAAACGGCTTCAGCTAGCGACCTGCTGGTCACGGCATCGTCTTCAGCGGGAATGCTGTCATAGGATTAGACCCATAACTCATGCGAAAAGACGAACATTTGAGAGAAAAGAAGCTAAAAGTGAAAAAAACAGAAAAACGCCTGTAGCTTCTAAACGGCTGCAGCTAGTGACCTGCGGGTGACGTCATCGTCTTCAGCGGGAACGCTTCTATAGCATGAGATCCATAACTGACGCGAAACGACACACAATTGGGAGAAAAGAAGAAAAATTGGAAAAATAAAACAGAAAAACGCCTTTAGCTCCTAAACGGCTGCAGCTAGCGACCTGCGAGTGACATCATCGTCATTAGCGGGTACGCTTTCATGGGACTAGACCCATAACTCACGCGAAAAGTCGCACATTTGGGAGAAAACAGGTCATTATTGAAAAAACAGAAAAACGCCCGTAGCTCCTAAACGGCTGCACCTAGAGACCTGCCGGTGACGGCATCGTCTTCAGCGGGAACGCTTCCATAGGATGAAACCCATAAATCACGCAAAAAGAGGCACATTTGGGAGAAAACAAGCAAAAAGTGAAAAAACAGAAAAACGCCTTTACCTTCTAAAGGGCAGCAGCTAGCAACCTGCGGGTGCCGTCTTCATCTTCAGCGGGAACGCTTCCATAGGATGAGACCCATAACTTACGCGAAAAGACGCACATTTGGAAGAAATCAAGCAAAAAGTGAAAAAACAGAAAAACGCCTGTAGCTCCAGAACGGTTGCAGCTAGCGACCTGCGGGTGACGGCATCGTCTTCAGCGGGAATGCTTTCATAGGATTAGACCCATAACTGACGCGAAACGACGCTTATTTGTGAGAAAACAAGCAAAAAGTGAAAAAAACAGATAAACGCCTTTAGCTCCTAAACGGCTTCAGCTAGCGATCTGCAAGTGACATCATCGTCATCATCGGGAACGATTTCATGGGACTAGACCCATAACTCACGCGAAAAGTCGCACATTTTGGAGAAAACAAGCCATTATTGAAAAAACAGAAAAACGCCTGTAGCTCCTAAACGGCTGCACTTAGCGACCTGCGGGTGACGGCATCCTTTTCAGCGGGAAAGATTCCATGGGATGAGACTTATTCCTGTTAATATAGTAGCTTCGATTACATTTTCAAGCATCTTCTTTACACACAGTCTTGTGCCGTTGCAGAGTTTTGGAGGGTCGAGATTCCGTAGTAAAATAATCGGTGAACCTTCTTTTAGTAAGAGCCTATGGGGTGGTAAACCAAGTGGATCCAGTGAGTTTAGGAACTCCGGTGGGAAATTAACTGCCTCGTCGGTATCTATTACTGTATCAACAGAGTTGTACTCTGATACGATGCCTGGTAACTTGGTAAGTATTTCATTGTTTATTTCGTGGACATTGTCGTTTTTAGGAGCGAGAATGGCTCTTTCTCGCAACCAATTCAAATTTTGATAGTTTTGTTGAACTTCCGGATAGACCGCCTTTATTAGGTCTGAGATGGACGACACCAGATTACAAAAGTCGGTTGAGAATTTTAGATTACCTGAATAGTCTAGGGGTAATCTACCTTTTCTTATCTCTAAAAGTTTTTTTGAAAAAGCCTGTGCTGCGTCATCTCCGAACTGCACTCTCATATTTTGATGTAACGTTAACTTTTGCATATGTCTCCACAAAAAGGACTGTTTTAAACATGCGTGGATTTGATCAGCTGATGTTGCGTTTGGGATGATGGGCAGAGTTTGACGAAAGTCTCCACAGAGGAGTACGAGAGTCCCTCCCATGATGTTCTTATTTATTTTAAGGTCTTTCATAGCGTTGTCAAGGGCCTCGAGAGATTTCTTGTGAGCCATTGTACATTCATCCCATACTATTAATTTACATGTTTTCAGTACCCGAGCTTGACCACTTGACTTGCTTATGTTGCAAGTAGGAATTTCGTGTCTCGCTATGTCTAGCGGCAATTTAAGTGCAGAATGCGCAGTTCTTCCTCCATCCATCAATGTCGCTGCAATTCCTGAAGACGCAATGGCAAGAGCAATTTGACCCCGAGACCTGACTTCTGCCAGAATTAAATTAGTCAAAAATGTTTTCCCTGTGCCACCAGAAGCATCAAGGAAAATAATACCACCGTTTTCTTTGAATATATTGTGCATTATAATTTCGTATGCTTTTCTCTGATCCTCATTTAGAAGAGGTCTGTTTTGCAGGACATAGGAAGTAAGCTGCTCCACATTGTAGCTCTTTTCTCGGACGCAATCTCGGTTGAACACGTCTTCTTGACTTTGTAATGGCTGAGGCATGCCGAGTTGTTGCATTGTTTTATTCGCAATGGCCAGACATTTATTTTCTAGAATAATCAAAGCCATATTGAAAATATCTGGACCAAAAGAAATTTCTAACGTCGGATTTTCCCTCCGGACTTTGCGGAGTATATCTTCACATAATGCCTCCTTATAACTTTCCCATAGAGTAACAGGATTCGACGGACTGCACATAGTGAGTATTATGGCAAATAGATTTCTTATTTGGTCTGGCATGGAGATTAATTCGGCTTCTCGCATTGTGTCATCCCAGCACTAGTCTGTTTGTAAGAGACCTAATTTTTGACAGGTTTCTCTGTATGATTCGCACAGTTCTCCATTTACTGTTTTTAGGTAGGCAAAAGATGTTGGTCCTTTAACGTAGTGAAGAAGCATCCTAAGAAATAAACATTCGGCGTTATTGGGATGAACTGTATACACACGACCCAAAGCATTGCTTGCATGTACATCATGTCCAGGTACTGACTGGCCTAGTTTTCTTTTAGAGAAAACTTTCCTAGATGAATTCCATGTGTAATACCGAGGTATTTCGGGATACAATAAGGTTCTGGCGAAAGCATCTTTCTGACAAAGTTGAAAGAATGCAGTTAAAGTTGTGTTTGGTGGTTGATCAATAACTTTCGGAGCAGTCTGTGTGGTGAAATAAACTCTTTGACCATTTTTCTAAATGAACACTAAGGTGAACAACAGTAGGATATCTTTCATGTATGGGAAATCCTAGTATTCGCCAAACTGCTTCGTTGCTACTAATGTATCTGCCCAAGTGATATTGAGTCACTTCATCATTTGTTGTGTCGTTAGTAATGCAAAATGAAGCCATCTATTGTCGATTTCTATTTCGGTATTCTTGCGTATCTTGAGTTTTGTCGTGAAACCGCCATCTTCTGGAGATCGCCGTCTGTACAGAGGATATCCATCACTTCCGGTTTGCGTGTCTTTAATAAATTTTCTTGGATATTTCTTAGTTCACCTTCCGTCTTTCATACAAGGACAATTTCGATTAAGATTGCCGCATGGTCTGTGGATCATGTTTGAGGTTATGACAATAGATAGGTCAGGATCTTGTGTTGGGTCAGGCAGTTCAGCTGATATAATATCATCAATTTGAGAGGGATGAATTTTGTCCTTCAACCATATTAAATTGTGTGAATGTGGCAGTCCACGCTTTTGCCACTCTATTGTGTACATCCAACATCTTGGGATTCCAAATACATGACCCTTTGTTATAACGTCCATTAATTTCAACTGCTTTAGTTTGAATACTCTCGCAATCAAGTCATGCCGATCACTGGGTAATTGACCATTGGTAAGTATTTCCTTGATCTCCAACCATGTAGGATTACAGGTGAAAGTGATAAATAAGTCTGGTCTCCCGTATGTCTTTACGTACGTCATAGTATCCTGCGTGTATTCGTGCATATGTCTGGGACTACCAGTGAATGTAGTTGGCAGTATGACTAAAGAACCAATGTTTTCAATGTCCCCATCATTTGTAATAGCATCTCTGAGGTGAATGTATTCTTCAACTCTGAGTTTACGCTGATTTAGACGAATATAAAGAAGACGTTCAGTTTCGATTTTTGCATACATATCAACTACGAATTGATGAAACAAATGCCTGCAGTTTAATATATGGTTCGGTTGAGCATCTCGAACCATTAGACGGTATGCATAGAAAAGCATCGCTGAAACTTTCTTTGTTGTTGGTTGACCTGTTCTAGGGTTGACCAGTCTGAGATTAAAATGATATCCTTCTTCACCACGGGGAAATATGACTGGGTATTGAAGAGAATCATAGAATCGATGTGTTTCGGAAATACGCTGTAGTGAATGACCTCGTCGTTGAATTATGATATCTCGACGATCAAAGCCATCGGCTGACATAACCACTGCTATTTCATTTCCTTCAGGAGTATTAAAGCGCCGTTCGTGTTCTCCAGCCGGTCTACGATCTGCTCGTATGACAACTTTATATTTATCTGTTGGCATATGTTCTAATGCTGTTTTGAATGTTTTTATCAGATAGTTATGCTCATGAAACATTGTTTGTAAACTTGACACTATATGTCGTCTTGTTCCTGAGATGTTGCCGCACCTCTGGTTAGTTTCCGTTTCATCGTTTCCTATAAAATATATTTGTAGAAATTTAGGTTGTTGATCAGACAGTGGGAGCAACGATCCCGCTTTATGATAAATCTGACCTTGTACTGTGAATGTTGTTGCAAAGCCAGGATTTTCAACAACTGATGTTGCACCGAATGACGTCATTTGGAAAGATGAGTTGTATTTCCTGATATTAGTGAGAAAATGTTTTGATTCTGCTGTATTTACGGCTGTGTATGTCAACAGTTCATGTGGGGGCGTTTCTAGGTTGCTCAGTTTTACTTTTCCATTTTTGCAGCAAATACCAGCAGTTTCAGATTTAAATTTTTTTGCATGGCAGTAAGTACAAACTGTTTGCATTTTACCTATAGTAACAGTTGGATGGTGTGTATAATCTTTAAGTGGATCATAATGGAATGCTTCTAATTTTAGGGTAAAATGATGTGCAGTCCGCGATCGTGTGGTACTGACTCTCAGATTTTGAAGGCGGGTTTTGCGCTGCTGATCGGTTTCTAAACTTCTAGATGTACTGGTCCTTTTCTTTTGATCTTGCAGTCCGGTTTCGCGCTGCTGATCGGTTTCCAAACTTCTAGATGTAGTTGTTCTTTTTCTTAAATCTTGCAGTCTGGTTTTGCGCTGCTGATCGGTTTCTGAACTTCTAGATGTACTGGTCCTTTTCTTTTGATCTCGAAGCCTGGTCTGGCGCTGATTAAGAGGCTCTGATAGCCTGGTTTCCGCAGCTCGCTGGCGTAGAATGCGAAGCCTTGTAATTCTATCCTCAGGACTCTCATGAGCCCGTTTCTTTTTAATATATTTAGCCGTTATTTGTATTTGGCCAATTGCCTTACGTTTTCTGGGTGGCATTTTTGTACCAATTAATACCTTTAAAGAGTAATATTAAATTACTATTTATAGATTAATATATTACGTTTATGAAAAAGAATGTAACCCTTTTTATAGTAAAACTAAAAACTACCAAAACCACAATTCTTATTGTTATTGTGATTTAAAATTTGATTTCGTAACAAAAAGTTATAAGTTTGTGTAAAATGATAAAACAATTAAGCTGCTTCGAAAAGGATATCACCTCGAAAACGTTAGGTGAAAAGAATTCATATAAGTATAAGCATAATACTCGTGTATCAATACTGTTTGGGAAATGTGTTCTAATTTGTCCATTTTCTATATAGAGATGTAAGAAGAAAATGCTCACGTTAGTATAAAGTTATTACATAGAGTTTAAACAGTAAGTATAAAATAATAAAAATGAAATAAAATTTGCAATATTTACGGAAATAGAAATTAGGTGTGAATGAGAGAAATTTTATATAAATAACGAATTGGTAGATAATATAAAATGAGGAATTAATTTTGTAGTATTTGTGGAAATACGAATTGATTATTAATAATATGGACTGTAAATTAAATGCAGGATTTATAAGTGATACTATAGGTATTGGAAAATATAAACCAAGGATTACATTCGACAATTTGTGTAAATCAGGAATTAGAAATAAATTATTAACCTTATAGATAAAAGTAAATTGTGGAATAAAATTTGTAGGTTTCATGGAAATAGTAGTAAGCTACGAATGGGAGTGACAGTAAAATAAATACATAATTGGTACATAATAACACAGTAAAAGATAAATTGTGAAATTAAATATCTGTTATTTATGAAAATAGGAATAGAACATTATTGGGACGGACTCTAAATTTAACGCTTATATGCTGAAAAATATATCAAATATACGAAAATATTAACTAAAGAAAAAATTTGCAACATTTATAGAAAAGGGGAATTATATATAATTGAGACTGACATAAATTGAAAGAAGAATTGAGAGCTATATATCCACTTATAGTAGATTATTAACAGTGGAAGAAAATTTATAGCAGTTATAGAAAAAGTTTGCACTTTGGAATTCAAATGACGGTGATACGATTGCAAAATTTATAAGTAATTACATTGTTCTTCGTAAGTATTAAGTAAGGAATGAATTTGTACAATTTGTGGTAACAGAAATTAGAAAAGAATGGAACGAATTCTAAATTCAATAGAGAGTTAGTACACAAAATAACATTTACTCCAAAATGTAAACTGAGGTATTAAATTTGTTGAAATAGAAATTACATACGAATGAAACGACCTGTTAAATAAATTTAGAGATGGTAGGTACTATAACAGTTATTTGAGAATATTAACTGGGAAAGAACATTTGTAGCATTAGTGGTACGAAAAAAGAATTAGGGACACGATTGACCGAAAATGGAAACCATAATTTATAGGTAATATAAAAGATTTTGTAAAATATAATCTGCAGAATTAAATTTGTAGAATTTGAGGAAATAGCAAATAGAAAAGAATATAAATTGAAAGTAGAGATATAATATAACACTTATTTGTGAATATTAATTCCGGGAAATTTTTTAGATTTGTGGTAATAGGATACAGGTAGGAATATGAATGAACGGTAATAGAATGGCCAAATATTGTAATAGTTTTTTAAAAAATATATGAAAATAATTACATTAGCAGAAACATTCTGTGAAGAATTCAATTTGAAGAATTTGTTGAAATAGCAATTAGAAGGGAATGGTACGTACTGTAAATTAAATGTAGAGACGGTAGATAATATAACGGTGATTTGAGAATATTAATTGGGGGACAAAATTTGTAGGTTTTGTGGTAATAGTAGTCAAGTAGAATATGGATGAACGGTAATGAAATGCACAATTAATGTATTAGCGTTTGAACTATATATAAATATAGAATTAAATATACAGAAAAAAAGGTAATTTGTATTATATATGAATGGAACGTACTGAAAATTAGAGATGCTAGATAATATAAGAGTAATTTAATAATATTACTGGGGAAGAAAAAAGAATTGCGATAATAGTAGACAGGTACGAATATAAATGACCGCAAATGGAGTGCATTAATAATGTAATAGTTTTTTAAATATATATAGAAAATAATTAGATTTCCAGAAAAAGAGGTAATTTGGATAAGATGTTAATGGAAGGTACTGTAAATTAAATGTATGTATAGTAAAAAATATAACAGTTATTTGAGAATATTAAGAGGGGGAGACAATTTGTAGGTTCTGTGGTAATATTAGTCATGTAGGAATATGAATGAACAGTAATGGCATACACAATTAATGTAATAGTGTTTGAAATATATATAAATAAAGAATTAAATATACAGAAAAAAAGGTAATTTGTATTAGATATGAATGGAACGTACTGTAAATTAAATTTAGAGATGCTAGATAATATAAGTTATTTGAGAATATTAACGGTGAACGAACATTTGTAGGTTCTGTGGTAATATTAGTCATGTAGAAATATGAATGAACGGTAATGGCATGCACAAATAATTTAATAGTGTTTGAAATATATATATATATATATATATATATATATATATATATATATAGAAAAGAATTAGATTTCCAGGAAAAGAGGGAATTTGGATAAGATGTGAATGGAAGGTACTGTAAATTAAATGTAGATATGGTAAATAATATAACAGTTATTTGAGAATATTAAGGGGGGGAGAAAATTTGTAGGTTTTGGGATAATATCAGTCATGTAGGACAATGAATGAAAGGTAAAGTAATGCACAAATAATGTAAGTGTTTCTGAAATATATAATAAAAAAATTAAATTTGGAGAAAATGAGGTAATTTTGATTAGATGTGAATGGAACGTATTGTAAATTAAATGGAGTGGTGGATAACGTAACACTTATTCGTGAAACATGTACTACATGAATAATTTGGAATATTTATGGTAAAATTAGTCGCATACGGTCATCAATGACCTCAAATGGAATGCACAATATTTATATATAAAAAAATTTTGGAACACATTATATGAAGAATTCAATTTGTATAATTTGTGGAAATAGCAATTAGAACTGAATGGAACGTACAGTTAAATAAATGTAGTGACTGTCGATAATATAACACTTATTTGAGAATATTAAATGGGGAGAAAATTTGTAGATTTTGTGGTAATAGTCAGGTAGGAATATCAATGAACGGTAAAGTAATACACAATTAGTGTAATAGTTTTTTAAATATATAAAAAAAAGAATTAAATTTGCAGAAAAAGTCGTAATTTGTAAATGGATGTGAATGGAACGTACTGTAAATTAAATGGATTGCTGGTGGATAACATAATACTTATTCGTTAAAAATGTACTGCAGAAATAATTCGGAATATTTATGGTAAAAGTAGTCAGGTACGGTCATGAATGACCTTAAATGGAATGCATAATATTTAGATATAAATAAATTTTTGGAAAACTTTATAAGAAGAATTCAATTTGTAGAATTTGTTGAAATAGCAATTATAAAGGAATGGAACGTTCTGTAAATTAAATGTACAGACGGTATATAATAGAACGTTGATTTGAGAATATTAACTGGGGGAGAAAATTTGTAGGTTTAGTGGTAATAGTAGTGAGGTAGGTATATGGATGAAAGGTAATGGCATGCATAAGTAATGTAATAGTTTTTTATATATATAATAAAAATGAAATAAATTTGCAGAAAAAAAGGTAATTTGTATTAGATATGAATGAAATGTACTGTAAATTAAAATTAGAGACTGTAGATACTATTACAGTTATTTGAGAATACTAACTGGGGGAGAAAATTTGTAAATATTGGGATAATAGTAGTCAGGTAATATATAACAGGTATTCGAGAATGTTAAACGGGAAAGAAAATTTATACGTTTCTTGGTTAGAGTAGTCAGCTAGGTTTAGTAGTGACGGCTAATTGAATGCAGAAATAATATGTAATGTAATACTTTTTGAAAAATATTAAGTAAATAATTATATTGATAGAATAAATGATGATTATAATTATAAGTGAATCGAACGGACTGTAAATTAAACGGGGAAACTTGTAAATAAATGCATGGTTGGTGGAGAATGTAACACTTATTCGAGAATGTTAACCTTTTAAAAAAAATTTGAGTGATTTATACAATTAGGAATTAGGTATTACTGGGAAGGACTTAAAATTGAATGCGGTATTGGAGTTTTTGATAACACTTATCGAAAATATTAACTGTTGTAAAATATATGTACCTTTTAATGACTGTAAATAAAAATGGAGAAGTTTTAGTAAATGAGTTGTAGAAAATTGTAACTGTGGAATTAAATTTTTATAATTTGTGGTAATTGGAATTTAAGTGTGAATATAACGGACAGTAAATTAATACATATTTGTTGGATAATATAGACGTTATTTGAAAATATTATATTTTTAAATAATTTGTTTCATTTATGGGAAGTGTTGTGATGTAGGAATGAGAAGAACCGTAAATCTCATTCATAGGCAACATAACAGATTTTCTAAATAATAAGTGTGGATTTAAATTTGCTGCATTTATTGAAATTATAGTTAGTTAATAAAGGGTCGGACCTTACTTTTAATGCTGCGGAATTAAATTTTTTGGATTTATATTAACAGAAAACAGCAATAAATTGGATGGACCGAAATACAGTTTAATATATGTCGATCGTCTTAGGTTAGAGGATGTCTTTGGAATAATAATTTCCATAAATATTATGAACACAGCATATTGGACAGATGATGGTATATAGAGATATCATTGATAAGTGAATTCAGAAAAGAATGCAAATAATTTTTCATTCCTGTAGAAGCTTTTCCGGAATGGATGTTGAAGTAGCATTTAAAATTATCTTCACTATGATAATTTGTACATTAAAATATTTCGTAAATCTATTTTTCTCATAATGTATGTGAAGAAAAATATTTTTAAGATTCATTTATTGGATGAGTCAAAACATGTGAAATGGAATATAGAAGGAAACAAATAAATATTTTGGCAGCAACGAAAACAGTATTAGCATAGCTAAAGTACGAACAATATATTCTAAACGTGCGATAAGACTATATAATACAAGAATTATGTTTGATGAATTATGTTTTAGAATAATGTAGGGAATAATAGTATAGATAAATGACGATGAAAATAATATTGCGGAAAAAATCAGTTGCTTAATCCATTGAAAAACAAACACTGATAATGAAATAGTTTGTGGGTTGATAACCGCTCCGTAATAAACGTGCAGCATAATGATATTCTAGAATTTACCTTAGAATTCATAACATGCAGAACAAAAGAGTATTTGTAAAATATTCTTACAAACGCAAACATAGGGAAAAGAATTTGAGATAATGTCGAGATAGTGCAATACTATAAGTGAATAGCACTGAACCTAATATTAAGAAACATTGAGCTTGACTACTCGCTGGAATATCGAAAAGACATTACAACATTGAAAAAAGATAAAACGCCATTTTGAAAATTAATGTACCAATCTTACATGTACCAATGTTAAAGTAGTTGATATGACTCTTAGAAGAAGTCAAATAAAGTAAAATATTACAAAGTTGAGGAAATTATGTATGAGGGGAAGACGTTAAGAATGAAGTTATGAAATAACAGCAAATATATGGAAATGAAATTTTGGTGTAATGAGAGATAGTTTGAAGTATAGAGAAAAATCAAATTATAAGGAATGAAACAATTTAATTACATATCGTATAATTATATTAAGGTAAAAGCAGTTGGAAATGAAAATAATAATATAAAAGGGGAAATGGTTACGTGGAAGAAACTAATTTATGTTATAGAGTTATAAAAATGCTTGAAAGTTGTTGAAGAGTTTTATCAGAAAAAGAAATAGTTGAATTGATTTTAGTAGCTATATTAATAAAATAGCAGTTAAGATTAATGTAAAGAAAATTGAATTTACGCAGAAGACGACTGTCGTACGCGTGGAAGGTCAATGCTCTTAATGCGTTGACTGCCGAGAAGAAAATATTTTAGTGTTCGCTAATGTTATGGATAAACAAATTGTGAATGAACTTAGGAAGTGAAATATAATGGAAGGAAAATTGTTAAAAGAAAAATTTGTGGAAATAAATAGAAATTGTTTTTCGGACGTTTGAAAACTTGGAATAATGCAGTTTTCAGTTATAAAAACTATATATAAACCATATATGAATTACGGACGCGTCGTATAAGAAAATAATTTGAGAATTTACTTCAATACTTTATGACTTTCAGGATAAAAGATTTGTGTACAAAATTTGAGAAGGAATATATTGGAAATAAATGTAAATAATGAATGTAGTTAAAGATGATAAGACAAAAAGAATTTGAATTATATATTTAACATTTATAAAGGAATAGGAAATGTTACAGTCTGTGTATTACAAAAAGGAAATTTCAAAATTGATTTTAATGTATGATAAGTTCGAGAATGAATTATTTTTTTCAAAAGGTGTATCTTGATATAAGCATGATATGAAGGAAAATTTTGGTAATATAATATGATAAAAATGCAGAAATATAAAATTTGTGAAATAGAAACAAAAAAAACTCAAGTAACAACATTACGACGCAAAAACATTCAATTGCAAGAAAATATAATAAGGGATGTAGGAGAAAAGTGAGTTTTTCATTAAAGGAAATATTTAATAAGTTGCAGAATTAATAAATAATGTCTAAATACAGTCAAATATAGGAAACATTATTTGTAGCATGGAAGATAATTATACATATTCGAGTACTCGCAATTGTTTTTACACGGAAAATACGGATGTAAAATTTAAGCATTTATTTAGTATATTTATGTGTTCAGTAAACTACGGATTTCAATTTGTAGGTATATATTTACAATATTTAAGTGTTTAGTTGAAGGGAATAATAACTAAAACGCAAAGTAGAATTTATTTATAGTTGATAAATTTATTTATATATTTCTGTTTCATTTGTAGTACTATTTAGTGCCTAACGAAATGTCGTTACAGAAATATAAATAAATGATAAACGAAAAATGCGGACGATTATTTGAAATATTTCAGAATTTAGAATTCATGTGATATGAAAACAAAGATTTTAATTTTTTTAGTTCATAAAAAGTTGAGACTACAGGATGAAACAATATAGACATTATTTTAACAAAAATTGTGACATGGTTTACTAAAATTCGTATAACTGCACACATAAATGGATGAAATTTAAATATATATTACATTTAATCGTAAATTTGTTCAAAGCAAATGTTAAATGGGAAGTATTGACATTATTCATATGTTTAAAATGTTTGTTCAACTACCTTAAGGGAGTGTGGCTACACTGCAATGTGTCGTCTTTGAATTGTATCTGCGGTGTCCTTAGGAGATTCGTTTGTAGCTGCTGCCGAGGTTGTAAGAGAATCCTGTGAAATTGGGAATGAAATGTGTAAAAAGTACGGTAATTATTTCAAAAATATTATCATTTGAAATTAACTGCAAATAGACAATGTTTTTTAAACATTTTTTAAAGAAAAGATCTAGATTTTCTAATAATATACTGGAAATTAATAATAGTATGTAATTTTACAAAGTAAAGCATTGAAAACATAATTACAGACGTGAAATATACGTAAATTATTTGTTAAATTACCTGAAATGTGTTTATGTTCCTTAGTCAATTTTATTTTCGGAGTCGGTGGAAAACTTGCTCGTAATACTTGCTGAGACAACAAAACCTGAAAGAAAGAGATAAAAATACAACAAATGGTTGGCCTACTTGCTGTTTGGTTGCAAGAAAACGACAGGTTGCCGGTAATATTGTTTGATGTTTGCGGCTGATTGTAGAAAATAAAATCTGGAAAAAAAAATATATTGAAAAATGTGGAATGTGGTTTGATGGCACAAAATGCTACTATGTAACCGTTTGTGAAAAGGCCCACAAAAGCTTCTGTAAATTAATCGATGGAAACCAGATGCGTTTGGAATGCTTCTAGTCAATCGACTGACAATTTTTTGTTCTGTATCAGCTTCCTAGCGTATTGGAATTAGAGTGGGGTTGCTTCAACAAAATATCAACCAATTGTAGCTCTTGCTTCCTTGAAACAGTAAATGTCGGCATATTTAGTTTGAATTATTTTCTATATGGAATGGCATTGGCTGGTTTGATTCAAAAGCAAATAACACCCAATCATGACTCCTGTTCCCTGGAACAACTAATGTATCCCCTTTAAAAGGCGGTGCTTGGAAAAGGAATTTATAGGATTTGGACATATTTTCGTTTTAACGAAGAACTTGTATTCGCTTTTAACGGTTTCCTCAACATCTGCAAACTTACGACGTGCCCTACTTCCCGGAAAGCCTATTAATAAACGGCTCAGGCCGATCTGCTGTGGGAAAAAGCATTTGAAATAAATAAATTTTAGTCCAGAAGATGAAATTAAATGCGTAGAAAATCAATATTTTAATGTTCGATAAGATAATAAAGTTTTCGTCTTTTGTTCATTGATAATAACAATTATATTTATAAAAGAAGTGTAATAATTATTTATATTAAACACTTTTGTTCTGGTAGGAAAGGGGTTATGTGGTTTAGGATTTTGAGAACACTTGTTCAAGTTATGTAGATTACGTGGATAATATTTTCATTGAAGTTGTAGTAAAGTAAATTATAAACTACGTTAGCATGTAGAGTTTTTGTTACATGTATTTGTTCGTGATTATTTGTTGCTTTATTTCTTGTCAATAATACAACTTAAATTACAGAATAAATGTAAAATTATGTTTGGATACAATTTATAATATAAAACCTTTTTAAAAGAGTTTAAAAAGCAGTGGTTCGGAAACACTTTTGTTGTCCAAGAAACGTCGTTATTAATGGATACATTTATATGGAATTACAATTATTACAGCATGTGTTTTAGTAATATAAAGTACGATGATAATATTTTATTCGTGCTTAAAATATTCGATTTCGTTAATCTGATGTGTCCTTTATTAATCCTTGTCGGTAATTTTATTTGAAATATTGTATAAATATAAAACTCTTTAAACCTGCATAAATTGTTAAAATAAAACCTTTTTATGTCAGTGGAAAAGAATGTGGTTTGGAAAAGAAATTTAAAAATGCGGAAATGTTTCGTCTTATGGAAAAACTCGTAAATACTTTTAACAGTTTCCTCAAGGTCTGCAGATTTACGACGTGCCTTATTTCCCGGAAGGCCAAATAGTAAAAGGCTGAGGCCGATCTGCTGTGGGAAAAAGCATGTGAAATAACTAAATTTTAGTTCAGATGATGAAAGTGAATGCGTAGAACATCAATATTTTAATGTTCGATATGATAATGAATTTTTCGTCTTTTGTTCATTGATAATAATTGTAAAACATTCGATTTCTTTACAGCTGACGTGTCCTTTATTATTCCCTGTCCGTAATTTAATTTGAAATATTGTATAAATATAAAACTCTTTAAAATTGCATCAATTGTTAAAATTAAACCGTTTTATGTCAGTGGAAACTAAAGTGCTTTGGAAAAGAAATTTTAAGATGCGGAAATGTTTCTGTCTTATGGAAGAACTGGTAAATGCTTTTAACAGTTTTCTCAACATCTGCAGATTTACAACGTGCCTTATTTCCCGGAAGGCCTATTAGTAAAAGGCTCACGCCGATGTAATATAATAGTCTACACGTGCCCTCTTATCATAACGTCTCTTCAGCATAGCGGACCTAAGAGGGCGCAGCTGCAATAACGCTGATGCAGTTAAAGACATCACTTTAGATATAGCGAGTAACTAAACACAACACATAAGTCTTCACCCCTTCCGCCTAGGCAGCTGTGATGACGCTGCGTCTAGACGGACGTCAGCATTTTAAGAACTTTATGCAGACATGTACACGTTAGCAGAAATCTCCACCCTGTAAGAGTATTTCTCATTGGAGACTTAAAATCATCAGGGAGGGGAAAGGAGTCTTCGAACAGTTCAGAGCTCTTGGGGAAAGTCAGTCGTGATCCAACCTCCAGACGGGTCGGTGGCTCCTGGTGCTATCCGCCAGTTTGTCTTACTTTATTTTATTTCTAACTATTAAATCTATTGATTCTTCATCAACTCTTATTTGACTGAAGTGCAGCGAAACACCAACCACTACGCCTAGGTTCAATTAGTTGAACCCGAACCCTCACGTTACCGACTTTCCTATTTCCTGTTCTTAATTCTTCCTTTATCCTCTAGATCGGTAGCCAGGTGAGCTAACGGAGGTATAGCTCGGTTGGTGAACGATCTATCTGGACTTCCCATTTCCAACTGCTGGAATGTTAAATGTTCACAGTGGTGGAGTGTTACATGATGGCAAGCGGGATGTTACATCGCGGCAGCGGTTGGATGTATGTTACATGGTGGCAGCACGTTGAGATTTTAGGCTAGTGGGTGTTACGTAACATTGGTCAGTCGAAGCGAGTTGAATTGTCTTTAACACTGTGAGAATGGCCAATTCGCAGTTGTGACGGACGTTCGACTGCGCGTGGAGTTGAGCGACGCACAGGGGCATTCAGACTACGACGATTAGCTAGACCTGGTAGCTATTGAGTTGGAGCAAGAAATGCAGTCGGGATTGCTGTTTTAGGTCAAAGAAGTTTTAACGCGGAGCCTTAAATAGCTGGGCACCTCATCGCAGAGACGTACAGACGACACCACCGGTCAGCAGATTCCAGAGCTACGAGACTCAGCGAATTCTTCTAGTACTTCACAGCGGCGGGCGAGGTCACATCTCATCGCAGAGACGTACAGACGACACCACCGGTCAGCAGATTCCAGAGCTACGAGACTCAGCGAATTCTTCTAGTACTACACAGCGGCGAGCGAGGCTTCAACGCGGACACGCGAATCCACTTCCGAAAGCAGACAGCGGCGATTCTTCCCTGGCGTACCCTACATCTTCAATCTTCAAACGGTGAGTCAGTTCCTTATTGAGAGGGTTTTTGTCTCATATGTCGAAAGGCACTAGAGGCCAAGTAAAAGCTTCGAAGGACAAAATTGAACAGGGTATTCAGACAGACGATAACATGTCACGAGAGCCTCCTATTATAGACGATTCCCAACCTGACGTACTTGATGACGACCTATATTTGTCAGTTGCAGAAGCTGCTAACGACGGGACACCTAGCTTATTGTGAAATTTTATAGAATGCGTAGAACTTGCTCTGGGTGCAGTCAAGCCGGCAAACATGGGTTAATTTTAAAATTTGTTGAATTAAAAGTAATTGGAAAGGCAACATATAGGACATATAGTTATAAATTGTAGAGCAGTGATCAGATGTACCAAGTGTAATAGATATGGCCATTTGGCTAATACATGTGGAATTGCAAAAAACTTGAATTAGACGCTGAGGGTTCAGGTGCCTTTAGCGTTAGCAGAATCGCGAATACCGACGAATTAAGTGTACAGCGTCGTGTAAGCGATAAATTATTAAGCTCGTGCCCCAACTCCCAAAATGAGAAAAATCCGCGGTGTGTTAGGGTGTGTCCTACGGAAGATCGACTTTCCGTACAGCGCGCACAAATTGTGCGGTAAAGCGACAACGTAAGGTGACGCACGCCTTTGCGACGGACATGGCAGGAGTTCATGTGAAGCATAAATTTAAAAAGTCCGCTAGGAACGTAGCTGATCAGATCCCGAGGATTCACAGAATGGGTCTTGAATCGTATATGTCAACTGATGTCGCGGTTTCTATCGAATCAGATGGGCAAAAACGTCTTGGCGCCAAAATGATAGGGGATGTATGCGGTTCTGACGTGACGCGGCAGCGGGCGTTTTCAGAGGTGCTCGATTCCCATAGAGAGGACGAGGCACGGGACGCTGCATTACGTGGCAGGAGTTCATGTAATAAGGGGAGTGATCTTGGGGGCGAGAGGGCGTTTCCAGAGGTGCTCGATTCCCATAGACAGGACGAGGCAAGGAACGCTACATTCCATGGCAGGAGTTCATGTAATAAGGGGAGTGATCTTAGGGGCGAAATAGCGTTTCCGGAGGTGCACGATTTCCACAGAGAGGACGAAGCACGGAACGACATATTATTTAAAGAAAAGGGGGAGTGTTCTTGGGGGCGATATTGCGTAGTAGTGAGCTCAAGACACTTAAAAAATGGGCAAGGGTTGGCATTAGTGGACACAGGGTCCATTCCCAACCTAGTGAGTATTAATTCCCTTTCAGGTCTAGGGGGATTACAGGAAAGTAAGGTGGAAATTGAAGGTATAACAGGAAACAATCTGGTAGTTTATGGCTCCATTAAGATGAAAATAGATAATGGGAATACAAATATAGATCACGTGTTTAATGTAGTGCAGGAGTTACCAAGAAAATTGAATTTAATCTTAGGTCAGGAATTTTTGACAGCATGTAATTTTGTGTTAACCTGTGACAATGTAGCACCACCGTATAGCGAGACGATTATTGAACGGAAAACGGAGGAAAGAGGGGTGAGATTAATCGAAAATCTGTTGTTACAGCCAGGACTCCGGTGTGCTTGTTGTTTGGTAGTGTGTCGAGATAAGGTTTTTAAATGTCTAGTGGTAAACACAACACCTTACCCCATACTAGTCAATACTAACCCAGATTTAGTAAAACCTCCCACTAATTTGAAGCAACTTCCAATTGAAAATTACAAGTTGTTTACGGAGAAAAGGCGGAATTTAATATTGTCTAAATTGCGTGTTAACGGCGAAGGAAAGGCCTCGGAGGAAATAGTGAAATTATGTTTAGAATTTATGGACATTTTCCACCTCCCTGGGGACAATTTGAGTACTACAACCGCAGCCGTACATCATATTCCCACTCCAAATGTTGTTAGACCTATTACTTTAAAAAACTACCAAATTCCAGAATCTTTGAAACAGGAAGTTAAAGATCAAGTAGACCAGATGTTGGAAGATAACATAATTGTTGAAAGTAAATCCGAATGGAATTTTCCTGTGTTGTTAGTGCCTAAGAAAACTACAGATCCTTCTCAAAAAAGGAAGTGGCAAATGTGTATTAATTTCCGAAAATTTAATGAAATTACTCCAGGGGATTCTTTTCCAATGCCTAACATTGAGGAAATTCTCAATGACATGGGCAAAGCTAAGTACTTTTCAGCCCTAGATTGCGCATCTGGGTATTTGCTAATTCCTATAGTTGAGGAAGATCGATGCAAAACAGCATTCTTCACCCCTGACAACCGTTACCATTTTAGGACAATGCCGTTTGGACTTAAATCGGCGCCCGCCACATTTCAGAGAGCAATGAATAATATCTTGCGATCCGCTTTGGGTAGTCGATGTTGGGTGTATCTAGATGATTGTATTATCGTTGCGGAGTCACTAGCAATCCATAACCGAAAACTAAGGGAAGTATTTAGACAGTTTCGACAGTTTAACTTGAAATTGCAGCCAGAGAAATGTATGTTCTTATCAAAACAACTAGACTTTCTGGGCCACGTGGTAAGCGAAGGGGGGTTTTCACCCTGTGTGGCAAAGATCGAAGCTGTCAAACGTTACCCAACGCCTACATGCATACGTGATATCAAGGCATTTTTGGGGTTAACCGGGTACTATAGGCGTTTCGTACCGAATTTCAGTTCAATTGCTAAGCCTCTAACTTTGTTGCTAAAACAGAAAACTATATGGAATTGGGGACCCCTACAGGAAGATAGTTTTAATCGATTAAAAGAAGCATTAACTAACGCACCATTGCTGCAACGTCCTGTTTTTACCGAACCGTTTCTTTTAGCATGTGATGCGTCAGAATTTGGCATTGGTGCTATCTTAAGTCAAGGTAAATTAGGCGAAGATCTACCCATTGGTTACGCGAGTCGAACTCTAAATCCTCATGAAATCAAGTATAGTGTTACCGACAAAGAACTACTGGCAGTTTTATGGGGAATCACACATTTAAGAAATTATTTGTATGGACATAAATTTACGGTTGTCACAGATCATCGAGCATTGGTATGGCTATAGAATTGCAAGGATCCAACTACTCGCTTGTGGAGATGGCGAATCAAATTACTGGAATACGATTTCGAAGTGGTACACCGACCGGGAACTAAACACGTCAATGCAGATGCGTTGAGTAGACATCCTGTCATCTGTTATGCTGACAAATGTGACATAACAGAAAGAGAAAAGTCTGAAATACTGAAACAAGCTCATATAAATCCGATCGGGGGGCATCAGGGAATCAATCTGACACTTGCCAGGGTTAAATTGTACAAGCAATGGCCAAATATGGCTAAAGATATTTCAGATTACATTTCAAGTTGTAGAGAATGTCAGCTCTTTAAAAGCTCCAATCAACAAACTAAGCAACAACTTCAGGTTACTGATACTCCAGATCATCTTTGGGACAAAGTCGAACTCGACATATTTGGTCCCTTGAATACTACTGAATCCGGTTACAAATATGTACTGACATTGCAAGACGTTCTCTCAAAATATTTAATCGCAATACCTCTTATTAACCAAACCGCGGAGTCGGTCGCAGAAGCATTTGTAAACAGAGTTATTTTAGTGTATGGCATTCCTTCGATAGTTTTGACAGATCAAGGTACTAATTTTATGAGCGAAGTTTTTAAACGATTATGTAAACTGCTTAGGATACAGAAATTGAATAGCACTGCATATCATCCGCAAACAATCGGTTCGCTCGAACGGAGTCATTCCAGTTTAGCAAATTACTTAAGAATCTACGCGGACCCATTGAAACATGACTGGGATCAGTGGTTACCATTTGCGGTTTTTGTCTACAATACGACACCCCATTCTACAACTAAGCACACCCCATACGAATTGATGTTTGGAAGGGTGTGCAACATTCCGGGAATTTTTCAAAAATCACCCCAACCCCTATATAATTATGATGACCTAATATTGCAGCTGAAGTACAGATTACAAACTAGTCACCAAATAGCGAGACAGAATTTGATTGCCACTAAAGAAAAACAGAGAGATGCGGTTTCATTTCACTCTGTCGAATTCAAACCCGGTGATAAAGTGTTGCTAAAGAAAGAGAACCGCAAAAAAATGGATGCTAGGTACACTGGACCATATATTATCGAAGAATCAAGCTTCCCTAACATGAGAATTAGACCTGAAAGTGGAAAGACGAAAATCTGGGTACACTCCGATCACTTAAAGCATTATCAGGAAAGATTATATCCTAATAAAACGACGATAAGACAGAAAGAGAAATAGGTAGATCTAAACGTTGGGGGTAGTTAACAATTATCATAAGGAATTTGAAGTAATAATTTTGTATTTATGTTGTAATACGTGTATTAAATTCTATTCACGAGGTAAGGCATGACTTACTGACCGTTCAACTGTTTCAAGGACAAAATCTAGAGCAAGTGAGTTAAGTATCATGTAAGGTCGAGCTAAAGATAATTTCGTTGAGGCGCAAAGTTATTAATTTTTTTTGAATTTATTTGTTTTAAGTAGTTTAAACCCTTCTGGTATACGACGCATGAGACAAGAACTCATCAATGGTGTAATAGGAACAGACTCATTCACTAACCTTTCCTTTGAACTATTAACTATCATACCTCCTACTGTATATATGTTTAACAGACAATTAGTGTATAGGATTAAAGTACCGCTACATGGAGAAACCGTATATCAGTTGTATAGACTTGTAAAATTTCCATTTCAGTATAACGCAACTCATTATGCGTGTGTGGATATTTCCTTGAAAGACGAATACATAGGGACTGATGCGACTCGATTAAATATGTAAAATTAACTTCAAATGATTTACTAAAATTTTACACTTCTAGAAACAATGTTTATTACTGTGATAAAAATGTAATAATTTACACATTCACCAGTGAATCAACGGATTGTGTTGCGTCACTAATTCACCCTTCCACGTCTTCATTACCAGAAAAATGTAACATTCATTTTATCACTTTGGCAGAATTGTTAGTTTTACCTCTTAATATTAATGAATTTCTATATGTGACTCCAGTAATGGAAAAACTTATGGTTAATTGTAATAACACCAATACAATTTTGAATTTATCGGGAGCCGGTAAATTATCGTTACCACCTAGGTGCAAGGCATACACGAGAAAGATGATATTGTACTCTTTAGCAGAAACTGTTATTGAAGAAAACCTAGACTTTACACCTAAGTTACAAACGTTATACTCAAAGAATGTTAATAATTACGCTGATGTTGTGTCGCAAGAACCATCAGCTAAGTGGACATTAAAGATGATAATAAATAATACTGAACAACTGGTAGAAATAGAGAAATTGTCAAAACTTTTAGATACTACTGCAACAACTGATGTAACTGAGCCAATACTTTTGTTTAGTGTAGTAATTGTATTTGGAATTATGTGTGTGGCAATCATTTGTTATTTTATTTGTAATTGCTTATATGTAACCTTTCCCTCCTTACGGCAAAAGATAGCACACTTCTTTAAATGTATCCTACCAACGAAATATATAGAAGCTATTGTAAAGGAGTCACCCCCGAAAGATGTAAATATAATTATTAATCAACGCACTAATACCTAAATAGGTAATGGAAACTTAAATAGGGATTTGAATCGACACCGGCCGATTCCAATCCTGTTTAAGGGAGGGCGTGTAATATAATAGTCTACACGTGCCCTCTTATCATAACGTCTCTTCAGCATAGCGGACCTAAGAGGGCGCAGCTGCAATAACGCTGATGCAGTTAAAGACATCACTTTAGATATAGCGAGTAACTAAACACAACACATAAGTCTTCACCCCTTCCGCCTAGGCAGCTGTGATGACGCTGCGTCTAGACGGACGTCAGCATTTTAAGTACTTTATGCAGACATGTACACGTCAGCAGAAATCTCCACCCTGTAAGAATATTTCTCATTGGAGACTTAAAATCATCAGGGAGGGGGAAAGGAGTCTTCGAACAGTTCAGAGCTCTTGGGGAAAGTCAGTCGTGATCCAACCTCCAGACGGGTCGGTGGCTCCTGGTGCTATCCGCCAGTTTGTCTTACTTTATTTTATTTCTAACTATTAAATCTATTGATTCTTCATCAACTCTTATTTGACTGAAGTGCAGCGAAACACCAACCACTACGCCTAGGTTCAATTAGTTGAACCCGAACCCTCACGTTACCGACTTTCCTATTTCCTGTTCTTAATTCTTCCTTTATCCTCTAGATCAGTAGCCAGGTGAGCTAACGGAGGTATAGCTCGGTTGGTGAACGATCTATCTGGACTTCCCATTTCCAACTGCTGGAATGTTACATGTTCACAGTGGTGGAGTGTTACATGATGGCAAGAGGGATGTTACAACGCGGCAGCGGTTGGAAGTATGTTACACCGATCTGCTGTGGGAAAAAGCATTTGATTTAATAAATTTTTGATAAAGTTTTCGTAAGTGTAATAATTATTTATATTAAGCCCTTTCGTTCTGGTAGAAAAGGGCTTATTAATGGATTGATTTATATGGTTTAGGATTTTGAGAAAAATTGTTCTAATAATGTAGATTACGTGGATAATATTTTCATTGAAGTTGTAGTAAACTAAATTATAAACTACGTTAGCATGTAGAGTTTTTGTTACATGTATTTGTCCTTGATTATTTGTTGCTTTATTTCTTCTCAATTATACAACTTCAATTACGGAATAAATGTAAAATTATGTTTATAACAATTTATAATATAAAAACTTTTTAAAAGAGTATAAAAAGCAATGGTTCTGAAACACTTTTATTTTTGATTAAACGTCGTTATTAATGGAAGCAACATCGGTTAAAATAGTATGAACAACACCACCACTAAATTTGCTACTTTCCCGTGGTGGAAAGGGTTGAATTTTTTCTCATATCACATCGGTAGAAACACTATCAATCTAGTTTACCCATAAACACATAACATTTTGGCAGTTTTAAAATAATAGACAATTCTCACCCCCAGCCCTAAGAAAGCTCATTACTAATGTCTAAAGGGATTCATATTTTCAACAACATCCTCTGAAATGGTATTCACGTAATTCTCCTCCAAGAACGCGCAAGAACTGACTATTTATCTTCCCTTCCAACCCCCACCCTTTCGGGTTAAATGGGCAATTAAAAATATTTATCCGAAGTAAACTCACTGACATCCATAACCTTCGATGTGACTCCAAACTCGGTTGTATTCGCGTTATTTTTCTGTAAAGCAACTCCACCCCAAACCCTATGGGTGCCCTTTTCTCAGGGCGTAGGAGATGAATATTATATTCAGATAACATCGGTAGAAACACAATCAATATCTTTGACCCCGAAAATATTTATCCAAATCTAATACCTGCTGTTTTAGCATGTATGCCTACATGTGCTCACCTCCCATGCCGAAGGGGTTGAAATCATTGAGAAAATGTATCGGCCGTTTTTACATGTTTGAAGATGACCGCCCCCACAAATGTGCGATAATCAAAAATTTTTATTTCACGAAAAATCAACCGATTACGTTGTCTGAAAATTTCTACCCCAGTCCACCACCTCTCAAACCCGTCGCGTTACCCAGGTTGTCATAATTAGATTCAGCAACATTCATAGTCTCTTAATTGATTCGAATCTCGGTTGTTTTTGCGGTTTTTTTTCTTAACGTACTATCACTCCGCCCCTACGATTGCTCCCCTCACAGGGGTTGAAATTATCCACAAACAGCATCTATATACATAAAATGAAAGTAATTAACCCCTGGAAATAATTATCGCAAATATCGACCGTTTACCATGTTTGAAAATTTCCACCCCCGACCACTCCCGCTTCGGAGACTTAAACGGCATGTTGAATGACGTAATTAAACTCAGTGACAAATATAACCCAGGATTCAACTCCAATCTCGTTACTTCCTGCTTTCTTTTTATGTAATGCCACTTCACGCCTACCCTTAAGGGTGCATCCCTCCAAAGCCCGGAAAGGGTTGAAATTATACACACAGAACATGTAGAGAAGTTTTATGAATCTCATTGATGCCGAAATATATTTATTCGAAGGAAAAATCATCCGGTTAACATGTTTGAAAATTTATTCCCCCGCCCAACTGCTCCAATCCCCTCACACCCCCGCACACCACCACCACCCACCGTGAATATTCCACGTTGCCATAAACACTTTCACTTATATCTCCAATCTGGGATTTATTCAGGTTTCGACCGTTTAACATACTTAAACAATTTACACACCTGCCAACCCTTCCTTGGGGGAGTTAAACGATTAGTTGAATGTAATGATTTAACTCATTGACATCCATTACCGTGGATTTGTCTCCAATGTTGGTTGTTTTTGCACCATTATAATGTAATTCCACCCTTAAGGGGAGCTCCATTCCCAATCCCGAAAGATGTTAAAATTATACATGGGCAAAATGTAGAGAAATTTTATTAATCTAATTGATCCCGAAATATATTTACTCGACGCAAAAAACTGCCGGTCAACATGTTTTAAAATTTCTAACCCCCGTACACCGCCGCCCAACTCATCCCAACCCAGCCCACACCCGCGCGTTGCCCAGATTGTCACAAATAAATTCTCCGACAACCATTTCCTTGGATTTGACTCGAATCTCGGTTGTTTGTGCATTATTTTCTTGTAAATACGCTCCAACCCCTATCATTCCCCCCCATATCATCCCTACAAACATCATCGGTAGAAATACTATCAACGACAATGGCCCTGTAATTTATTTATTCCACGATAATGTCGATGATTTAACATGTTTGAAGAATTCCACTCCGTCCAATCCCTCTCATGCCAAAAGGGGTTACATTTTACAAACATAATCGGCATATTTATTATCAATGTCACTGACCCCGACAATTAATTGTTTCAATTAATTGTATTTATTCTTTAAAAATATTTACTCCACGCAAATATCGATCGTTTATCATGTTAGAAAAATTCAATCCCTGTCAACCCCATCAACTACCGCCCCTTGGAGTAAAATGGCCAATTTAATGCTATAATTGAACTCGGCGACATCCATAACCTCGGATTTGACTCCAATCTCGGTTGTATTCGCGTTTTTTTTATTGAAGCGTTCCTCCACCCCACCCCTAAAGGTACTCTACTGATAAGCCCGAAAGGGGTTGAAGTTATACTCACAGAATGTGTAGAGAAATTGTATGAATCTCATTGATCCCGATAAACATTTCGTCGTTGCAAAAATCGGTAGATTAACATGTTTGACAATTTCCACACCCGACCACCCCATCCACCCCAACACTTGGGGTTAAAAGGCCAATTGAATGTCATAATTGAACACGGCGACATCTTTTACCTTTGGTTTGACTCCAATCTCGGTTGTATTCGCGTTATTTTCTTGTAATACCCCTCCGCCCCTAACCCTATGGTGCTCCTTTCCCATTCCGTAAGAGGTTGAAATTTTACTGACATACATTGGCACAAACATTATTAATCACTTTTTCCCCGAAAATATTTATCCTACTCAAATATCAGCCGTGTTAGCATGTTTATAAGATATCCACCCCATCTACTCCTGCTTGAGGCACTAAACAACAACTTGAATATCATAATTAAACTCACTGACAACAATAACCCTGGATTTGAGTCCAATCTCGATTGTGTTTTCGTTATTATTATATAAATCTTCTGCGCCCCCGCCCCCCCTTAAGAGTGCTCCACTCCAATCCCGAAAGAGGTTATATTAAATACATGGAATATGTAGAGAAATATAATAAATCTCAGTGGACCAGAAAAATATTTATTCGGCGCAAATATCGACTGCTTATTATGTTTGAAAATTTCAACCCCTGTCCACCATTGCTCCTGGCGGTTAAAACACCAATTGATTGTCTTAATTAAACTCAGCGCCATCCATAATCATTCATTTGACTCTAATCTTGGTTGTATTCGCATTATTTTCTTGTAACGCCCGTCCACCCAAATCCTTAATGAAACATTATACAAGATACAATAATACGTTATATTTAAAATTTTATAAATCTCGACAGACACACTTTTGAATGTATTATAAAGCGCCATATAGGCGTTAATAAAAATGGAGACGATATTTCTAATTTCCAAATTAACATTCCGCAAGGATGGTAAAGTATTTGGTATTGTTTTTTATTACTATTCGATGGAGTATTAGTGGAAAAAATTTTACTTTTTATTCAATCAAAATATTTCTGCTTTATTTCATTACGAAATACAGAACTATATTTTCATGATGCGTCAATGTCTTGAAAATTTATGACGTCATCGTCTCGCGAAGTAATTTAACACTAATTCGTAACTTATTTCAATTATAATTATTTCCACGTTTGTTCTAGGGGTTTCTCACCCCCACAGTAACGGTTCTCGATTTTGGCAGAATATATATACCAATTTTTATTGAATTTTGTCTACGCGATAAAATTTGTATCAGGAACATACAAATATATATATATATATATATATATACAAACAAACTCTCTGCTTTATTTATTAGAAGAAGAAGAAGAAGAATGAGATAGAAGACTAGCTGGGCGTTGCCCGAGACGTCATTTATCTATATCACCCGATATTTCTCCAATTTCGGTTGGTTTTGCGCTATTTTTATGTAACAGTCCACGAACCCAATCCGTAAATGTACTCACGTCCCATGCCGAAAGTAGGTTGAAATCATTGACCTAATATATCGGTCGTTTTTACATGTTAGAAGATGATCACCGCCACAAATGTGCAATAATAAAAAAGTATTTATTTCAAGCACAAATCGGCCGATTACATTGTCTGAAAATTTCTACCCCCGCCCACCACCTCCCACACCCGTCACGATACCTAGGTTGTCACAATTAGACTCAGCGACATTCATAGTTTCAGAATTGAATCGAATCTCTGTGGTTTTTGCGTTTTTAATTTAACGTACCTCCACCACACCCCTAAGCTTGCTCCCATCACAGAGATTGAATTTATCCACAAACAGCATCAGTTTAAATACTAACAAAGTAATTAACCCCAGGAAATAATTATCGTAAATATCGACCGTTTAACATGTTTGAAAATTTCCACCCCCGACCACTCCCGCTTCGGGGATTTAAACGGCAAGTTTAATGTCGTTATTAAATTCAATGACAACTATAGCCCCGGATTCGACTCCAATGTTTGTTTTTATGTAATGCCACTTCACGCCCACCCTTAAGGGTGCGCCCATCCAAAGCCCGAAAGGGGTTGAAACTATACACAGAGAACATGTAGAGAAATTTTATGAATCTCATTGATGCCGAAATATATTTATTCGTAGCAAAAACTCTCCGGTTCACATGTTTGAAAATATATTCCCACACCCAACTCCACCAAGCCCCTCACACCCCCGCTCACCACCGCCAACCCCCGTGCATTTCCCATGTTGTCATAAATACATTCATCTATATCTGGAATCTGGGAATTATTCACGTTATTTTCTAGTAACGTCCCTCCAACCCCACCCTCAATTGTGATCTTTCACGTGTGTCAAGGGGTTTAAATTAAAAGAAAAATCGGTAGAATTATTATCAATGACATTGTCCACGAAAAATATTTATTCGCTACAAAAATCGAGCGTTTAAAATAATTTACACCTCCACCAACTGTTAGTTGAATGTAATAATTTAATTCATTGACATCCATAACCGTGGATTGGACTACAATGTAGATTGCTTTAGCATCAATATAATTTAATTCCACTCCACCCCACCCTTAAGGTGAACAACATTCCCAATCCCGAAAGATGTTGAAATTATACACTGGTAAAATGTAGAGATATTTTATTAATTTAATTGATCCCGAAATCTATTTAATCGACGCAAAAAATGGCCGGTCAAATAATCCCAACCCAGCCAATTCCCGCGCGTTGCCCAGATTGTCATAAATACATTCAGCGTCATCCATTACCTTCGATCTGACTCGAATCTCTGTTGTTTTTGCGTTATTTGCTTGTAAATCCAATCCACCCCACCCCTATCATGCCTACAAACAACATCGGTAGAAATTCTATCAACGTCAATGGCCTTTGTATTTATTTATTCCACGCTAATATCGATAATTTAACATGTTTGAAAAATTCCACCGTGTCCATTCCCGTCCCGGGGGATTAAATGGGTATTTGAATATCATCTCAGATAACATCAGTTAAAATACTGTTTCTTCGATATCTAAAAATACTTATCTGTCTAAATATCGGCTGTTTTAGCATGTTTGAATGTTTCCAACCCCTCCCCTAAGTGTGCTTCCCTCTCATGCCGAAAGGGGTTGAAATCTTACAAACAACAACGGTAGATATGTTATCATTGTCATTGACATCGACATTAATTATTTAATGCAAATATCGATCGTTTAACATGTTAGAAAAATTCCTCCCCTGTCCACCCCATCCACTCCCGCCCCTTGGGATTAGATGGCCAATTGAATGCTATAATTGAACTCGGCGAGATCCAAAACCTTGGATTTGACTCCAATCTCGGTTGTAATCGCGTTACTTTATTGTAGAGCTCTTCCACCCCACCCCTAAAAATGTTCTACTGATAAGCCTGAAAGGCGTTGAAGTTATACTTAGAGAAAATGTACAGAAATTATTTGTGTTTCATTGATCCATAAAAATTTGTAATCGTTGCAAAAATCGGTAGATTATCATGTATGACAATTTCCACCCGGACCACCCCCGTCCCTGGGAGGTTAATTGCTAGTTTAATGTCATAATTAAACTCAGTGTTATCCATAACTTTGGTTTTGACTCCAGTTTCGGGTCTATTCGAGTTATTTTCTTGTAACATTCCTCCACCCCATCCCTAGGGTGCTCCTTTCCCATGCTGTAAAATGTTGAAATTTTACAGACATAAATTTGTACAAACACTATTAATTACTTTTACCCGGAAAATATTTATCCGACTCAAATATCAGCCATGTTATTAGTTTTAAGATTTCCACCCCCAACCACCCCCGCTTAGGAGACTTAAACGGAAACTTGAATATCATAATTAAACTCGCAGAGAACCATATCCCTGGATTTGACTCCAATCTCGATTGTGTTTGCGTTATTATTATATAAATCTTCTCCACACCCACCCTTAAGGGTGCTCCTTTCCAAATTTCGAAACAGGTTATATTATATATATAGGACACTTAGAGAAACATAACAAATCACAATGAACCAGAAAAATATTTATTCGATGCTAATATCGTCTGCTTAACATATTTGAAAAGTTCAAGTCCCGTACATCCCCGCTTGGGGAAGTTAAACTGTAAGTTAAATGTCATAATTAAACACAGTGTCAAATATAACCCCGGATTCAAGTCCAAACTCTTATGTGTTTGCGTAATTTCATAAAATGCCACTTCACCCCAACCCTTAAGAGTGCTCCACTCCAAATACCGAAATAGGTTATATAAAATATGGAACATGCAGATAAATATAATAAATCTCAGTGAACCAGAAAATTATTTATTCGATACAAACATCGATTGCTTGACATGCTTTAAATTTTCAACCCCCGTCCATCCCCGCTTGAGGAAGTTAAACTGTAAGTTAAATGTCATAATTATACACAGCGACAACTATAACTTTTGATTCGACACGAAACTCGAATGTGTTTGCGTAATTTCATGTAATGCCAAACCACCCTCAACCCTTAAGGGTGCACTACTCCCATGCCTAAAATAAGTTGAAATTATACAAAGATAACATGTAGTGAAATTTAATGAATGCCATTGATCCCGAATTATATTGATTGGACGCAAAAATCGGCCGGTTAGCATGTTTGAAAATTTATTCTCACCGCATACCCCCTCTCATTACCGACAATTCCCACACATCACAGTTTGTTATAAATAGTCTCAGCGACATCCATAACCCCGATTTGACTCGACTCACGGCTGATTTGACGTGAATTATATAAAACGCCCCTCCACCCCCACACATAAGAGTGCTCCCCTTGCATGCCGATAGGGGTTGAAATTATACACAAACAACATCAGTAGAAATACAATCAATATAATTAACCCTGAAAAATATTTATTCAACGCTGTGTTTTCATGTTCAAAAATTACTACCCCGCTACCCCTGCATCTCAGGGGTAAATGCCAAAATGAATATCATAACTAAACTCATCCCAACTCAGCCCTCACCCGCGCGTTGCCCAGATTGTCATAAATAAACTCAGTGGCATCCATAACCTTCTCGGTTGTATTCGCGTTATTTTCCTGTACAGCATCTAATCCAAACCCCTAAGGGTGCACTTTTGCCCGACAGTGTTTGTTTCCTGGTCGCAAAGAACACGTGAACGAAATTTGGAGAAATTTTCTCTACCGGTGTAGATTTGTATTCTCCACCCCTAATCCTAAGGGTGCCCTTTCCCCCAGGGTGTAGAGGATGAAAATGATATTCCGATAACATCTGTAGAAACACTATCGATATCTTTTACCCCTAAAAGTATTTATCCGACTCAAATACAGGCTGTTTTAGCATGTTTAAATATTTTCACCCCCGTCCACCCCCGCTTCTGGGGGTGGTAGACGCGTCTCACCCCGTTAGTGTTTGTTTCCTGGTCGCAAAGAACACGCATACGAAATTTTCTGACATTTGCTTCACCAGTGTAGATTTGTATTCTCCACCCCAAAACCCTAAAGGTGCGCTATTCCCAGGCTGTAGGGACGAAAATTATATTCAGATTACATCGGTAGAAACACTATCAATAAGTTTGACGGATAAAAATATTTAGCCGACTCAAATATCGGCTGTTTTAGCATGTTTAAATAATTCCACCCCCGTCCACCCCCGCCTCCGGGGGTGGTAGACGCGTCTCAGCCCAATAGTGTTTGTTTCCTGGTCGCAAAGGACACGCGTACGAAATTTGGTGTAATTTGCTTCACCGGTGTAGATTTGTATTCTCCACCCCAAAACCTTAATGGTGCCTTTTTCTCAGGGTCTAGGGGACGATAATTATATTCAGATAACATCAGTAGAAACACTATCAATAAGTTTGACGGATAAAAATATTTAGCCGACTCAAATATCGGCTGTTTTAGCATGTTTAAATAATTCCACCCCCGTCCACCCCCGCCTCCGGGGGTGGTAGACGCGTCTCAGCCCAATAGTGTTTGTTTCCTGGTCGCAAAGGACACGCGT
Organism: Zhengitettix transpicula; assembly: GCA_037074705.1. NCBI lineage: Eukaryota > Metazoa > Arthropoda > Insecta > Orthoptera > Tetrigidae > Zhengitettix > Zhengitettix transpicula. The sequence goes on from CM073590.1 coordinate 61,343, forward strand.
ACGAAATTTGGTGTAATTTGCTTCACCGGTGTAGATTTGTATTCTCCACCCCAAAACCTTAATGGTGCCTTTCTCTCAGGGTCTAGGGGACGATAATTATATTCAGATAACATCAGTAGAAACACTATCAATATGTTGGAACCGTAAAAAAAATTATCCGACTAAAATATCGACTGTTTAAGCATGTTTAAATAATTCCAGCCCCGTCCTCCCCGGCCTCAGGGGGTGGTAGACGCGCCTCAGTCCGATAGTGTTTGTTTCCTGGTCGCAAAGAACACGCGTACGAAATTTGGTGAAATTTGCTTCACCGGTGTAGTTTTGTATTCTCCGCCCCAAAACCAGAAGGGTGCCTTTTTCCCAGGGTGTAGGGTGACGAAAATTATATTCAGATAACATCGGTAGAATCACTATCAATATGTTTGACCCCTAAAAATATTTATCCGACTAAAATATCGTCTGTTTTAGCATGTTTAAATATTACCATCCCAGTCCACCCCCGCTTCTGGGGGTGGTAGACGCGTCTCAGCCAAATCAACCGAGATTTGAGTAAAATCGGGGTTATGGATGCCTTTGAGACTATTTATAACAAACTGAGAAACTCACGGGGTGGGTTGGAATTGGCGTTGATGAGAGGAGGTGTGCAGGGAAAAAAAATTTTAAATATGCTAAACGGCCGATTTTTGCGTCGAATTAATATGATTCGGGATCAATAGCATTCATAAAATTTCACTACATGTTCTCTCAGTAGACTCCTTTCCGGCTTATCAGTAGAGCACATTTAGGGGTGGGGTCGAGGAACGCTACAATAAAGTAACGCGAGTACAACCGAGATTAGAGTCAAATCCAAGGTTATGGATGTTTAATTATAGCATTCAATTTGCCATTTAATGGTTGATGGGGTGGAATTTTTCTAACACGTTAAATGATCGATATTTTTAACGGATAATTACATTTATAGTATTTCCACACATTTTGTGTTTGTAAAATTTCAACTCCTAGCGATATGAGTGTGATTACGGTTAAGTGTGAGTGTGGAGGTGAGATACCGGAAAATAACGCTAATACAACCGAGATTCTATTCAAATCGAAGATAATGGATGTCCCTGAGTTTATTTATGACAATCTAAGCAACCCGCGGGGGTGTAATAAGGTGGGAGAAGTTCGGCGGTGGTGGGTAAGAAGTAGAAATTTTAAATTAAGTTAAGTTTTGAATTTTGTGTTGAAGAAATATATATAATGAGATAATTTAAATTTCACTAAACGTTCCCCGTGCTTAATTTGAACCCATTACGGGATTGGGAGGGAGCTTACTTTAGGAGTAGGGGTCAATGGGAGTTAAAAATAAATAACGCGAATAAATCCGAGATTAGAGTCAAATACAAGGTTATGAAAGTCGCTGGGTTTAATTATGACATAAAACTTCGAGGGGTGGAGATGGACGGGAGTGGAATCATTGAAACAAGAAATCTCGACCGATTTTAGAGTTGAATAATATTTTTCAGGGTTAATTAGATTTTTATTATATCTACCCAAGTTATGTGTGTAAAATTTTAACACCTCTTGCGGTATGAGGGAGGAGCATGGTAAGGGGTGGTGGTGGATTGGGACTCATAAAAAATAACGTGAGAAAAACCGAGATTCGAGTCAAATTTAATGTAATGGATGTCGCTGATTTTATTTATAACAATCTGGACAACGCGCGAGGAGCGGGCTGGGGTAGAAGGATTTGGGCGGAGGTGGGCGGGGGTTAGCATTTTTAAAAACATGTTTCCGGCCATCTATGCGTTGAATAAAAATATATATCTGGATCAATGAAATTAATAAAATTTCTCTATATATTCTCCGTGTTTAATTTCATCACCTTTCGGGATCGGGAGGGCAGATCCCCTTAGGGGTTGGAGTGGAGTGGAATTACATGAAAATAATGCAAAATCAATGCAGATTGGAGTCAAATATGGGGTTATGGATGTCACTGAGTTTGATTATGACATTCAATTGGCCATTTAACCCCCAGGGACTGGGGTGGGTGGGGTGAACGAGGATAAATTTTTTATAGCATGTTAAACGGTCGATATTTGCATTAAATAATAAATTTTCAAGGTCAATGACATTGATAATATATATACCGATGTTTGTAAAATATAACCCCTTTCGGCATGAGAGAGAAGCACAACTGGGGGAGGTGGTAGAAACATCAAACATGCTAAAACTGTCTATATTTGGGCAGATAATAATTTTAGGGATCGAAGGGACAGCGTTTCAACCGATGTTGTCTGAAATGATATTCAATTACCCATTAAACACCCTGGGGCGGGAATAGACGGGGTAGAATTTTTCAAACATGTTAAGTCATCGATATTAGCGTGGAATAAATAAATACCAGGGCCATTGACGTTGATAGAATTTCTACCGATGATGTTTGTAGGCATGATAGGGATGGCATTATAGGGGTTGGGTAGAGAGGACTTACAAGAAAATAACGCGAAAACAACCAAGTCAAAGGGAAGGTAATGGATGTCGCTGAATTTATTTATGACAATCCGGGCAACGCGCGGGTGAGGGCTGAGTTGGGCGGAAGTTTACGGGGGATAGAAATTTTAATACAAGTTCACCGGCCGTTTTTTTCGTCAATTAAATATATTTCGGTTTCAATTAGATTAATAAAATTTCTCTACAGTTTGCCTGTGTATAATTTCACCATATTTCGGGTTTGGGAATGGAGCTCCCCTTAAGGGTAGGGTTGAGTGGAATTACATTATAATGATGCGAAAACATTCGACATTGGAGTCGAATCCACGGCCATGGATGTCAATGAGTTAAATTATTACATTCAACTAACCGTTAACTCCCCCAAGGAAAGGTTGGCAGAGGTGTAAATTTTTTTAAACATGTTATACAGTCAATTTTTATAGCGAATAAATATTTGTCGGGGGTAATGTCATTGATAATATTTATACCGATTTTGTTTTTAATTTCAACCCCTTTTCAAACGTGAAATATCACAATTAGGGGTGGAGGGGCGTTACGAGAAAATAACGTCAATAAATCCAAGATTGGAGTCAAATTCAAGTTATGGATGTCATTGAGATTATTTATGTCAACCTTGGGAACGTGAGAGGGTGGGAGGGGCTGGCCGGATGTATAAATTTTGAAACATGTCAAATGGACGATATTTGTGCGTAATAAATATTTGAAACTGTCAATGTCATTGATAGTATTTCGACCGATTTTATTAGTGTATAATTTCAACACCTTACGGCAAGATAGGGAAGCATTCATATGGGTGAGGGTGTGTTCCATAAAAATAACCCAAAAAACGAGATTCGAGTCAAATCAGAGTTATGGATATAGGTGTATGTGTTTATGACAACGTGGGAAATGGCTGGGGGTTGGCGGTGGTGTGAGGGGCTTTGCGGAGTTGGGCGGGGTAATAAATTTTCAAACCTGTTAACCGGCTGATTTGTGCTTCGAAAAAATATATTTCGGCATCAATGAGATTCATAAAATTTCTCTACATATTCTCTGTGTATAATTTCAGCGTGAGAGGGGAACACGCTTAGGGGTAGGGGTTGAAACATTGTAACATAATAAGACAACCGATATTTAATTCAGATAAATATTTTAAGTTGTCAAAGAAATTTTACCGATGTTATTTGAGTATAATTGTAACCCCATACACCTTAGGGTGAGGGTAGACGGCGTTACAACGAAATAACGCGAATAAAACCGAGATTTGAGTCTAAACCAGGGTTATGGATGTCGCACAGTTTAATTATGATTGGTCATTTAATCTCCAAGAGCTGGGGTAGTTGGGATGGAAATTTGAAACACGAAATCACGGCGGTTATTAGCGTACAATAAATATTTTCAAGGGTTAATTAGATTAAAAGTATTTATAACGATGTTGTGTGTGTAAAATTTTAACCTTTATCGGCATTAGAAGGGGGCACGTTTAGGGGTGAGGATGAAGGGGTGGAAATATTCAAACTTGCTAAAACAGCCGATATTTGAGTCCTATAAATATTTTTATAGGTAAAAGAGATTGATAATGATTCTATCAATGTTATCTGAGTATAATTTCAAACCCTTACAGCATGATAAAGGAGCACCGATAGAGATGGGGTGGAGATCATTTACAGGTAAATTACGCGGAGATTGGAGACAAAACCAAGGTTATGGTTTGTCACTGAGTTTAATTATAACATTCAACTTAGCATTTAACCCCTCCCCCCACGGGCGGGGGTGGACGGGGTGGTAATTTTGGAACATGCAAACAACGGAAGATATTTGCGTTGAATAAGGATTTCATGGTTAATTATATTTATTGTATTTCTATTGGTGTTGTTTGTGTATGATTTCAACGCCTTTCGTCACGGGTAGCAGTGGACCTTGAGGGGTTGAGTGGCGTTTCTTAAAATTAACACAAAAACAATTGAAATTCGAGCCAAATCGGGGTTATGGCTGTCACTGAGTTTATTTAAAACAATCTGGTCAACGCGCGTGGGTCGTCGGTGTGGGAGGGACTTGGGTATGGTTTGTGGTGTTGGGCCACGGTAAAAATTTGCAAACATTTCCATCGGTCGATTTTAGCGTCGAATAAATATATTTCGGGATCAATGAGCCTTATAATATCTCTCTACATGTTCACCGTGTATAATTTCAACTTTCGGGTTTGTGAGGGAAGCATCCCTAAGGGTGTGGAATTATTAAAAATTATGCAAAACAATTGAGATTCGAATTGAATCCAAGTTTTTGTATGCCACTAAGTTTAATTATTACATTCAACTTTCCGTTTAACTCCCCTAAGCGTGGGTGATATTTTTAAAACATGTTAATCGGCCGATATTAGCTTCGCAATAATATTTTACGGGGTCAATTAAATTCATAATATTTCTCTAGATCCTCTGTGTATAATTTCACTCCCTGTCGGCATGGATGGGAGCAAGCTTAGAGGTTGGGGCGTTACATGAAAACAACGCTAATACGATTGGGGGTATCGATAACTCTGAATTTAATTATGACATTCAACTTTTTGTTGAACTGAAAGTATAGTTGGGTCGTAGGTGGAAATTTTGTAAACTTTTCAAACCGAAGAAATGATTTATGAAAGAAACTTTTTCGGGGCCAATGAGTTCAACCCCTTTCAGCATGGAAGGTGAGCAAATGTAAGAATAGGGGGCGAAGTGCATTACATAAAAATAACGCAAAAGCAACCTAGATTGGAGTCACATCAGGGGTTATGGATAAATGACAACTCGTGCAACGCAGGGCACCCAGCTAGTGTTAAATAATTTACATGCCCGGTTCACCCCTGCCCTTGGGTATTAGATGGCAAATTTAATATCACAATTAAACTCTGCGACATCCACAACACCGGATTTGGTTGTATTCAGGGATTTATTCGCGTTATTTATATTTTTATTCTCATCCCTATGAGTGTTCCTTTCCCATCCTGTAAGGGATGAAACTATACTCATATAACATCGGTTGAAACACTATCTCTACGATACCTAAAAATATTTATCTGCCTAAATATCGGCTGTTTAAGCATGTTTGAATGTTTCCACCCCCTCCCGTAAGTGTGCTTCCCTCTCATGCCGAAAGGGGTTAAATTTTACAAACATCATCGGTAGATTTATTATCAATGTCACAGACCTCGACAATTAATTATGTTACAATTAAATGTATTTATCCTTTAAAAATATTTACTTCACACAAATATCGATTGTTTAACATGTTAGAAAAATTCAATCCTTGTCCACCCCATCAACTCTCGCCCCATGGAATAAAATGGCCAATTTAATGCTATAATTGAACTCGGCGACATCCATAACCTCGGATTTGACTCCAATCTCGGTTGTATTCGCGATTTTTTATTGTAACATTCCTCCACCCTAGGGTGCTCCTTTCCCAAGCCGTAAAATGTTGAAATTTTACTGACATACATTGGTACAAACACTATTAATCACTTTTATCCAAAAATATTTATCAGACTCAAATATCGGCTGTTAGCATGTATGAAGATTTCCACCCCCAACCACCCCCGCTTGGGAGACTTAAACGGCAACTTGAATACCATAATTAAACTCACGGACAACTATAAACCTGGATTTGAGTCCATTCTATTCTTGATTGTGTTTGCGTTATTATTATATAAATCTACTCCACCCCCCCCCCCCCGCCCTTAAGAGTGCTCCACTTCAATCCCGAAAGAGGTTATATTAAATACATGGAACATGTAGAGAAATATAATAAATCTCAGTGAACAAGAAAAATATTTATTCAACGCAAATATCGACTCCTTAACATGTTTGAACATTTCAACCCTCCTCCATCCCCGCTTGAGAAAGTTAGACTGTAAGTTAAATGTCATAATTAAACACAGTGACAAATATAACCCCGGATTCGACTCGAAATTCGAATGTGTTTGAGTAATTTTATGTATTGGCATTCCACCCCCAACCCTTCAGGGTGCATCACTCCCATGCCTAAAGAAGTTGAAATTTTTCACAGATAACATCAGTAGAAATACAATTAATATAATTAACCTTAAAAAATATTTATTTAACGCAAATATCTGCCGCGTTTGCATGTTCCAAAATTTTTACCCCACTACCCCTGCCTCTGAGGGGTAAATGCTAAGTTGAATGTTATAACTAAACTAAGTGGCATCCATAATCTACGATTTGACTCCAATCTCGGTTGTATTCGCGTTATTTTCCTGTAAAGCATCTCCACCCCAAACCCTAAGGGTGCACTTTTCCCAGGGTGTAGGGGATGATAATTATATTCAGATAACATCGGTAGAAACACTATCAATATCTTTTCCCCATAAAAATATTTATCCAACTCGAATATCGGCTGTTTTAGCATGTTTAAATATTTCCACCCTCGACCACCCCCGTTTGTGAGGGTTGTAATCGCGTCTCATCCCGACAGTGTTTGTTTCCTGGTCGCAAAGAACACGTGTACGAAATTTGGTGATATTTTCTCCACCGGTGTAGATTTGTTTAAGGAACATACAAATATATATACAAACAAACGGACAAACAAACAAACATATAAACAAACAAACGTTCTTTTTTATTTATTAGATTTGGAACATGTAGAGAAATATAATAAATCTCAGTGAACCAGAAAAATAATTATTCGACGCATATATCGACTGCTTAACATATTAGAAAATTTCAAGCCCCGTCCATCCCCGCTTGGGGAAGTTAAGCTGTAAGTTAAATGTCATAATTAAACACAGTGACAAATATAACCCCGGATTCAAGTCCAAACTCGAATGTGTTTGCGTAATTTCATGTAATGCCACTCCACCCCAACCCTTAAGGGTACACCCCTCCCTTGCCTAAAAGACGTTGAAATTATACACAGATAACATGTAGTGAAATTTTATGAATGAATGCCGGGAGAATTATATTGATTCGACGCAAAAATCGTCCGGTTAGATGGTTTGAAAATTTCTCTCCTCGCCCAACCCCTCTCATAATCGCTAATTCTTACCCACCCCGTGCGTTTCTCTGTTTGTTATAAGTAGTCTCAGCGACATCCATAACCCCGATTTGACTAGAATCTCGGTTGATTTTGCGTTATTTGTATGAAACGACCCTCCACCCCCACCCCCAATGGTGCTCTCGTCGTATGCTGAAAGGGGTTGAAATTATACACAAACTATATCAGTAGAAATACAATCAATATAATTAACTCTGAAAAATATTTATTCAACGCAAAAACCTGCAGTTTGCATGTTCCAATATTTCCTGCATCTGAGGGGTAAATGCCTAGTTGAATGTCATAACTAAACTCAGTAACATTCATAACCTTCGATTTGACTCCAATCTCGGTTGTATTCGCGTTATTTTCCTGTAAAGCATCTCCACCCCAAAACCTAAGGGTGCCTTTTTCCCGTGGTGTAGGGGATGAAAATTATATTAGGATAACATCGGTAGAAACACTATCAATACTTTTGACCCCTAAAGTTATTTATCCGACTCAAATATCGGTTGTTTTAGCATGTTTAAATATTTCCATTCCCGTCCACCCTTGCTTCTGGGGGTGGTAGAAGCGTGTAACCGCGACAGTGTTTGTTTCTTGGTCGCAAAGAACACGTGAACGAAATTTGGTGAAATTTGCTCCACAGGTGTAGATTTGTATAAGGAACATACAAATATATATACAAACATATAAACAAACAGACTGCTTTATTTACTAGAAGATGTAGAAGTTTAGATTACATTATTTTCAGTAGAATGCTTCATGCTTTTGCTATTAGCGACTTACTGAAAAGAAGTGAAAAATTTCGTTATTTTTAGACTACAGAAACTTTTTCCAACTTCTTTTAAATGGGAAAATTTGTTTTTCAGTACTGGCCGCAGCCTTTGTATATATTGGAACGAGCTAATGGGTTAGATGCTATTTTCTCATCTTTACTTTGTAATATCTCTTACTCTAATTCATGATGAGTTTAGGAATATATATTATTTTAATTTAAAGTAAACTGTAAACGATATAACTTACAGAATGTTCCGTAAATCGTGAAGTCTTTTATGTACATGAAACGCGAGTAAAATGGATATATTTTTCAGTATTCGCAGGGCCGAAAGATTTACTGGAAATATTTCATCAGTGGGATTTTAATGATGTGAATCATTTTGTTCTTTTGGATTTGCAACCGACAAATAAAGAAATAATATTGTACGTAGTTATGGCATCATTTTCGGAAACATAGAGAAATAATCGATTTACAGTTGGTACAGGACTGTAAACATCTTTGGATTTCATAGTTCTAATTTGAATGTTCAAATGTGTCACATTTCAACGTGTTTATACGATGTATTGAGTAATGTTAAATATTACCCCTGTTCTGATAAAAAGTTTTTATTTGCTGTCTTATGATAGAACGTATATTAATTTATTAAAATATTAAGTGCTAATATTGTGAAGGTATTTATGGTTTTCAACGAAAATTTATTTGGCACATAAAACTGTTTCATTCTCGTTTTGTCTAATTCTTCGTTATATCGGTATAACTACAGATTTTTCCAGATCAAATGAAGGAAACCCATTGTTAAATTACAAGTATTTGAATAATTTAATCTGAAAAATGAAGGGATGCTTTTAATATAGAAAATAATTTGAAAAGTGAGGTTTAAGTGAAGGATAATCCTGTGCTAAATTACAAATATTTGAATAATAAAATCTGAATAATGAAGGGATACATTCAATATATAAATTAATATGTATTTTATGGTTTTTCTTGTACACTAATCAGTTATGTTTCGTTGCATACTGCTGTGATGTCACGTACAGAGTGGAGAGAGTGAACAAGAATATAACGAGTTGGGGATTGGTTGAAGAGGAGGTACAGTGTTGGCACTGGTACATCTAAACTTTCATTCAATTGAACTGCTGTGAAGAGCATATATATAATTTTAAATTGATATGTATATTGGATATACGGGTAAATAGTGTCCAAAAACTTAATAATAGGAAAGGTAGTTAATGTGTCTTACTTGTGCTAAAGATTGATTGTTCAATGTAGGGCATCCCAAATTTGTGCACGTGGTATATCTGTTGTCTTCAAGTTTTATAATTAGGCCTGCTTCTGTAGATTTCAGTCTGCATCATTACAAAACTGCTATAGAATTGTTTAAGTTTTACAGTCAGCTATTTATAATAATTGAATTTTTGAGTATATTATAAATGCTAGAAGTGCCCTCAATTTACCCTAATTGTGTGTATCTTGTTGCTATGGTACAGGTAATATAAATTTTCAATGAAACAGATTGGATTTGGAGACCCCTTTATTTCTAAATAATTGCTGTGTACTTAAAACTTTCATATTCAGATAATTACATTTATCTTTATCAAGGATTTCCTCCTCTTACATTTTTGTAACCTTGTACATTGGTACAATGACTAGCATACTTGAAAGTATATGATGTAATGCACTTGAAAGATGACGTATTATCTTCCTGTTCACATATATTTGACAATACATCTATTTTGCATTATGTATATCATGCTAATTTATAATCAAGTATTACTCAAAGCAAGTTTGACTATGTGGCAAACTTAAATTATATTTATATTTTTCAAAACAATTTCAACAATTCATGCATCTTAATTTGTCTGTCTGAGGGGCATACATTGTTGGGCTATGAGAGTTCACTGGTGTTTTTGAGTTTGATAGGTTGGATAGAATGGGTGAGCGGGGCCTGCGTGTGTGATTATGGGATGGGTTAGAAGCTTGAGTGTTCTGGGGAAAGGATGAGGTCAATAGAGCATTTTATTTTTAGTCGACATGAGTCTAGTGGTGGGGAAGGGTTGCTATGGAATTGTAGTGTTAAGATGGTTGAAGGTGCTTTCGATTAGCAAGGTTACGGATTTGGTGATTAAGGAGTTGACTTTGGGAAGTTTGATGTTGTGGTGGATGATGGAATTTCTGAGAGTAATGATGTGGAGGATTATGTTTGGATTTTGGCTATTTCTCCCCATATTGCTGAGGTGTAGGATCAGGTGGGTTGTATTATGGAGAGATATATTAGGCGTTTTGTTCTGAGGGTGAGTGGGGCTTTTCTTTTTAGGAGGGGATATACAGTTCTGAATTTAAGGTTGATTTTGGAGAGGAGTTTCCACGAGTGCTTTGAATCCAAGAGGAGACCTAGGTTGGTGGTTTGTTTTTTTGGGGAGTTATTTCTGTGTTTAGATAGAGGGGGTTATGGGGAGGAGGGTTTTTGGTTAGTGTGAATGGGACGGTTACTGATTTGGTGGGATTGATGTTGATTCACCATTGTTTGGACAAATGCTCAAGGTGCGCGAGTGCTGATTGAAGAGGTTGGATATTGCAGGTGTGAGAGGAGGCTCAATAGGAGATGGGAATATCATCTGTGAAAAAAATTGTGCTAGTGCCAGGATGTTGTGGGATATCGTGGGAGAAGATGTATAGGAAGGGACCAATAACGCTTCCTTGAGGGACACCTGCAGCGATGGGGTGGGGTTGGGTGGTGTGATTATTTATTTTTATCGAGAAGGTTCTGTTGGATAGATAGTTGAGGACTATTCTATAATGGGTGTCATTTAGATAATTTATGAAAGAAGGGAAGGGTGATGGATTTTGTAGAACGCATTTTCAATGTCTATAAAGTGGTGATGCAGGATTTGCATTGTTCGAAGGAGTTGTTTATGAGGTTGGAGAGGGAGTAAAATTTATGGCAGCAAGACTGTTTTGCGCAGAAACTATATTGTGTGTCAGGAACTAGGAAGGAGAGTAGGTTGATTAGATGAGGGAGAAGTAATTTTTCAAATAGTTTGGAAATTGTAGAAAGGAGTCTTATTGTCAGGTTGGGATTTTGGTAACATGATTATGATGGCGTCTTTCCATTTGGTTGGGTATTAGGTGGTTCTGAGGATGGCATTGAAGATATAGGTGATTAGTATTATTGTTATATTTGGGAGATGTTTTAGATGGCGGTTGGTGATGTGATCATGTTCAGGGGAGGCTTTGTTTTTTAATTTTTTTTATTGTGGTATTGATTTGGGGAGGGGTGAAATGTTTAGGGAGGGGCGATAGTTGTAGGGGCTGATGGAGTTTTGTTGCTATGGTTTGGTTGTAATTGGTGTAAAAGGAGTTGGGGGGGGGGGAATTGTTTGGTCAATAGTTGGCAAAGATGTTTGCTTTTTGTAAGGGGGTGGTGAACCATCGGTTGTCTTTTTTAAGTGGGGGGGATGTCAGTTTCCTTTTTGGTTAGTTATTTAGTTTTGAGCCATAGTGATTTGACGGTTGCGTTGAGTTGTTGAAGATAGGTGTAATGTTTAGAGTTGTAGGTGTCTTTTAGTAGCTTTTGTAGTTTTCTGGTGGTGTCATTGTATTGGTGTTTGATTATGGGTTTTTGGAATTGTACCATTATTTTCGCAATCCTTTTTTTCTCATTCAGTAGGTTTTCAATTTGGAGTGGGTATGTTGCATGTGGTTTTGGTGCTTTTTGGTAGAAGGCTATGTCGGCAGAAGTGAGGATGATAGATTGTAGGTGATTTAGGGCTGAGTCTATGTCTGAGGGTGTCTTTAGTGGGATGTTGAGGATTGTTAGTTTTTATATTATTTGAGAGACACTTGTGGTGTTGAGCTTGTGGTGGGCGGAATTGGGAGGAAGGGATAGATTTAGTCGTGCTATGTCCGGTAAGTGATTGGAACTGAGTTTGTGCAGTATTTGTGGGTTGGAAAGGTATTGTGTGGTTTTGTGGCAGATGAAGAAGTCTAGTCTGTTGAAACTGCCAGGGTAGTAAGTTGGTTCGGTAGGTTGTATTATTATTGAGGAGATGAGGTTGCTGGGGCTTTTGAATTGCAGACAAATTGGTTGGGATAGGTTTTATGTAGAATGATTTGGGGATTTGAATATTGGGCAGCCTTTATAGTTTGCAGTTTGTGCATACAGGTGGAGTGGTTTTTGGGATTGGGCATTTGGTGGGTGGGTAAGTTGGTTGAGGTTTACTATTTATTGTTTACAATGTTTATTTTTATTTCACTAAGTTAATAATCTATGTACATATTAATTGCAAACTCTGTTCTGCTTTCTATATCGGCCAAACCAAACAACCCTTCCCAGAGCACATTGCTAACCACGGCAGCACCGTCAAACTATCCAAAACCCAATTTCCAATAGCTGCTTACGTCCATAGTAATAACTCCTAGAATTTTGATAAGTGCTTCACACTCGCCCTCCTTAAAGCCTCATCGGATGCTGAACTCCGTCTTTGATAACTCTCCTTACAGCACATCTTTTGCCTAGGCAAAAGTCCTGCAGTCAACATCCCTCAAGTATTATTATAATAGTCATTGTAGTGGTAGTTATAATATTATGTTGAAGTCTTGTATAAACATTATATTATGATAATTGTTATAATGATCAGTTTATTCCTTTCCTCATTCTAGTTCTTTTACTTTTTAACTTACTTTCCTTTTCTTTCCTTTTTACCTTCCTCTCTAATGTGTTTGTAATGTATGTAGTTTTTTTATTGATGTGACCTTTCCTTGAAAGACGAAGAGTTATTGGCTTTGTTGGGTGTCGATTGTTGTTGTATAATAACTGTTGCATCTTAGTTTAAATTTATCCTGCCTGGCCGGCACACAGTTCTCACCTCAGCCTGACTGGACCAACTATTGATTTTTGGGGTAAGTCGACTTCGCTCTCTCTGTCTATCTAAATGTTTTTTATATATACACCCTGTCTTCAATTATAGTAGATTGTTAAAATGGGTAAATGCTCAACTCTGTCCCACTAAGTAGTAATTTTATTCCAATATATATTTTATTTTTCAGACAGGTACAACCATTATTTTTAATTTTTACATGTATGTTTTTGTTGTTATATTTTTATAAAATTTTTACACATTATTTTTGTTTAAGGTTTATAATGGAAAATTCAATGAAAGTATATAGACGAATTAAAATTGTGCCTGACTCTGACTCTGAGGAAGTCAGTCCTAATACTTCGAGTGATGAAAGCAGCGATGAAAGCTATCATTCGGTTGTAGAAGACTCTTCACCTAGCCAACAACATTCATTTAATGTTATAAATAGTTCAATTCATGAACTCAGGCATTCTGTTGAATTTGAAAATAGTGTAATTTCAATAAATGACACATCTTCAGAGAACACAGGATTATCCTCAAATTTCAAAGGACAAATTATTCAGTGTACTCCTGACAATAGTTATGATGGCAAGTGCCCTGATAGTATTGATGAAATAGAAAATGTTGATAAAATAGATCTTACTAATTTTGTGCCAAATACACCAAGTAAAGAGGAAGGGATACCAGCTAGTGGTTCAAAAATTAGAAGCTTAGAAGCTTCTTGTACCTCATCAGAGTCTATAAATTTGTCACAATCTTCAGACTTATCTCCAACTCTTGGGTTATTTCCTGGTTGTGACATATCTCCTATCAAATCTCCCACTGAGAAAGGGATGACTAACATGAAAAATAAAAATGAAGATGATTTATTTCGATTTACTTCAACACAGATTAAGGTGAGTGAACATATAAAATTATTATTTTTACCACAACAATCCATAATTGGTTGGTTTTGTTTAAGATTGTCTTATTGCTCAATCTTTTAAATTTGATAATTTAATTTCTGTATAAAGAGTTCTCGGGTTTCCGGTTGGGTAACATGATTTGAACACAACGTTTCCATGGCTGACACCACCATCTTTGTCAGTTCACCTGAAAATGTTGATAAAATAGATCTTACTAATTTTGTGCCAAATACACCAAGTAAAGAGGAAGTGATGCCAGCTAGTGGTTCAAAAATCAGTTCACCTGACGAAGATGGCGGTGTCAGCCATGGAAATGTTGTTTTCAAATCGTGTTACCTGACCGGAAAACTGAGAACTCTTTATACAGAATATATGTTGGGAAAACTTAGACTCTTTAGTAACTTAATTTTTTATTTATATTTATTTTAGCATTGTGGACAGTTGCTTTAATTACCAATCGTGTTGCTCGTCTAGTTTCTGTCCATGCTTCATTTACTATTTCATATACTTCAGTTTGGTTGTTGAAATATTTAGGTCAATTGGATCAAATATTTTCTTTTTATAGATGGTACACATTAGAGCTGGGAAATGCATATTTGACACTTTCTACAGTTTGATAATATGTCTAGAGAGAAATAGCTAGTCTTGTCAAAACATGATGCACAGTTGTCCATTGGGCTGGGGTGGTTGTGGATGTAGGCCACGGCTAGAACCTTTGTGCAGAAACTTTGTAATGTAAAAACTATGCTGAAAACTTTGACACAAGGAAATATTTTGTGTTCCTTTTAGGATATGTTGCATGTCAAAAATCTCATCCGTAAAAGTTAAAAGAGATAAGTTCTGGCTGTGGAAAAAAGACCATGCCACTGCCTGTATATTCTGTTCATAAGAATATAATGTTGGATGTTTTTAATAATAGTAGTGCTACTCCAGCTTCTCTCCAACTTACGAACCCCAAAAAATATATCCTACAGAAGCCATTCCTTGAACTGTCCAACAGAATAAGTCCATAATTGAGCATAATATTTTACACACATACAAAATTGTTTTATTTCCCATAACCTCCACAATCCAGAATCAAACTCTATAAAAATTGCAAAAGTTCTGCAAACCTTCACAAAATAATTGGACACCTATTCAAACTAGAGATCGGCAAAACTGTTACTTTTAGTGATCGGATTGGAACCACCCGCTCAGTCGAAAGAGCTAGCTTTTTTCAAGACCCCCAACTTCTATACATATATACACAATGTAATGAACTTTAATATTATATATATATATATATATATATATATATATATATAATTGCAATATTGGTATGGAAAGGAAAGAGAGATAGGTTGTGGCATACCTGAAAGTGAAGTGCGGTGTCGCCATGATGAAAGGTTGGCTGTTTTTCAAATTTTCGGAGGCTCTCAGCCTCATCCTTCAGGAATGTGTATGACTCCTTTCATAAGAAGGAGACTGAGAACCTCCAAAAATTTGAAGAACAACCTTCAGTTCATCATGGCGACACCACACTTCACTTTCAGGTAAGCCACTACCCATCTCTCTTTCCTTTCCATTCCAATATTGCAATTATTTTTTTGACTATGTCATATCCTCACTAATATCCGATATATATATATATATTGTAATACTAATTAAGAAGGCCATTAATTATTTAAATTACAATGTTTTGTTTGGTGTCGCCAATATCAAAGGACGACAGTGGCTGTGGGCTCTTATTGATATTTAGTTAGGGAGACCATGAATTGTTTGGTTTATAATATTGATTGACAGTGGCACCGATCTCAAAGGATGGAGTGACAATCTTATTCATGTTAAATTAGAGAGATGGATTGTTAATTTATAATGTTTTGAATGACGGTGGGCTCTTTGTTGCCAAGATTTGTGGGAACTGGAAGAGAACGCATGGAAGGTAGAGCTGCTCCAGAGAAGCGAATAGTTAGTTGTGTGTCAGATATCAAGGGGGAAGGATGTTTTAAAGCAGATCGCCAGATTCTGGTGGAGAAAGAGTTGGTCAGCAGAGTTTAATAGGAGACGTCGATGTGCCGTTGGGCCGATGTTAGACAAAAATATCTCATGATCTATTCATTGTTATGAACACTGTAACACTGACCAGTTTCCCCCATTAACACATCTTGGGTGTTTGCGGAAATAGCGACTGATTGACTGGTGGTTGCGTGCGAAACAGAGTTTGTCCATAAGCAAGGAGTTTGGAGTTCTGGAAGGATTGAAGTATGTGTGTTTGTGAATGTGAATGTCCAATTTTATGCACATAATGGCCTTTTAGTGAAGTGTGTTCACAAGCTTTGAAATCATTAAATCTGGTTCAAAATGACAGTTGTAAGTATGAACTAAAATAATAAATGTTTTGTAACAGTAAATTGAAGGTAATAGTCAGATTTTGTTTCTTTTCATTTCATATTCAGTGTGTTTCAAATTGTTTAAATTGTAAATTCTTTAATTGTAATCTTGATTTGTTTCAAACCCAGTAAAGACCTTAGAAAAAGAGTATTTAGATGTAATTGTTTGTAAAACAAATATAAAAGTTGTATTTCTTTGAATGCCACAAATTATAAAAATAAAAAAAATTGTTTTAATAATTAATAATTTTCTTTTTTAATTAACATATTCTTTTGTTTATTACAATACATATACATACATATATATATATATATAACCACTCCCGAATTGCCGAAATAAATATTACCTTGTTTACCTGAATTTTCACTCGTATTTCCAGTGATTTAGCATTATAATTTTTGAGTGAAAATTTATACAGATTGTTCGTATTTATTAATTAAAAAAAAATTAATAATTATAAAAATAAATTAATGTCTATACAGACGTTATTTTTTATAATTAAGTGATTTGAAATAGGTTCTATTGGATTCGGGTATTCCTTTAAAGAGGAACAAAGTTTTTGTGCATAGAGCATGACTATCAGAGTATTAGTAACTTATTTAAAATAATTATGTATTATATATAAGCAATATTCATATATACACTTATATTTAAAATGCAATGCCACTGAATAAAAATTACATTAATTTACAGAAGCCATGTGAAGCAAAAAGTACTTTTCCACTTAGAAAGTTAGACGACAAACTGAAATGGGATTTAAAAACTTTCAATATATTCTTTCAACTGTCATTTTAATATCGTTTTGTCCAAAATATTATTTTGTCAGTGCTGTTTACCTTAATATAGAAAAACAGTTCTGGAAATAATTTTCCTTAAGAATTAATTTAGTTATGTAACGTGGCAACATTGTGGACTGCCTCCTCACCCTTAAAACTTGTCAATTTAAAATTTTCAATTGGTTGTATCTTGGTGAATTTTTATTTACACTCAATATTTTTGTTTTTGCGATCTTTTTCATGCGCCCTTTGGTTGCATTAATAATATGATGAAATTTAGTAATAAGGATGTGATCCAAAGTCTACGCCGAGATAAGAAAGTGAAGTGAATTCTTAATGTTAATAAAAGCAGAGTATGGTGTTTTTTTATGTTGAAAGGGTGAAGTGACCTTGAGAGGATAATGTGGTAAGTTTCGGACTACTTCTACAGAGAAGATTTGGATAATATTTATGAGGAATAGGATGATTACAGAAGAGATTTTACTGCAATCAGTTATAACAAAATTATATTCACTTTCTTTTAATAGATTTTTTCACGTCACTAAATTTAATTTTGCCAAAATAAACTCCTCATGCTAATGTCCCCATAAGGAAAGGGACCTTCTTATTTAAATTGTTTAATGGCAAAATTTGCATTCTCTGTACTTCATTTCTTTGAAATTAAATACTTGATAGTATTTAATTATAAATAGTTTTTGACCAACTGATTCAATTTGAAAGTGGTGCTTAATCAGATGCAACTCTCATGTTCTTTAAGCGAGTGATTCAGTTGGTATCAGAAGAGCTGGAACGGTTGTACCACTCTTTAGCTCTGATTCATTTGGGATCAGAAGAGCTAGCGCTCTTTTCTGCCAAGTCAAAGTTCACTTACTTTGTGGAGGGAACTAGCTCTTTGAATCAGTTCTCGATCATATTGCCCATCTCTAAAGCAAACCCCATTCTTAACCTTGCTTGCAATTACAATACAGGTGCTATCAACCCTCTTTGTTTTTATTCCTTTAATTAAATTTTCCTTACAGATATTAGAAAAACATTTTGTCCCTTCTTTTGTGCACACTTTGCCTCTAAAATGTAATAGTTGTTTGGTTTCTTTGTTCTTACATGCTATCAGAAAATTCCTTCATAACACTGTATTGGTGTAATAATATAAAAAATAATTTTAACAAAATGATTCTTACATAATTTACTCTGTTTAGTAGAGTTCCAATCTAAATTTATAATCATTAAGAATCCTCCCAATCATCAAACTACATATAAAATTTGGTAATACAAAGAAAGAAGTTTAATTGAAAGTTATAAACACTTCCTACATTTTATCATTATTCTTAAAAACATTTGAATTTGTTTTGCTGTAAGTGTAATGTATAAATAATTACATTTTAATCCAGTTTTTTAACATTTCATGATCTGTTATATATGCCTGTGTATAAATGATTAGATATTCTGGTTAGAAAGTATTCTATAAACTTAACTGGTCAAAAATGAACTACAAATGATTATTGTTTTTTGTTCTTAAAAAATATATTATTTCAGGAAGGGCATAATTTTATTGAAAATAGTTCTGCAGAGGATGTTAAGCCAATGAATAATTCACTAAATGACTGTAAGAAACTGACAAAAGAAGACCGCAATAATGGTTTTAAGAATACCACAATGAGCAAATCAGCTTTTAATTTAAAAGATTTGCAGTCTGCATCAAGAAAAGAAAAGGTAAAACATAAAGATAAAGTGAGTGATTGCATTTGTATGTTCAATTATAACATATCTTTTTAGTAATATTTTATGAAAAGTATTTTTCCAGAAATCTTCTTTCAATTATCTGTATACAAATTAGAAATACTGATATGAAGGTACAGTAAATTTTCAATATAAAGGATTTCAGATATAATGGCTTTGGGAACCACATCAAAGAGAATTCAAAACAATTATGCACAGTGGCTTGGCCGCACCGATCGACAATAGCCAAGTTTAATTTACTTGAAGTGAATGTGAAAGTATTCAGTTGATTCAATTTGTTTAAATTGTTAATTAAATAGTTTTTGACACAACTGATTCAATTTGAAAGTGGTGCTTAATCAGATGCAACTCTCGTGTTCTTTAAGCGAGTGATTCAGTTGAAATATGGACAAACTCAAAAGAATTATTTTAACATTAAAACAAAATATTAAAGTGATAAAACACTTAGTCTGGTGTATCTCTGTATTTTCTGTGAACAATATGGCATATGATGTGAGTGTGAATGTAAATTCCAGAAAAACTAATTAATTTGGCCCATGAATTGTCACTTGAAGGAGTATTATTGAAGTAGTGTGTACAAAAAAAATCTTGTAGCATTCCAATGAGAGCAGTTAAACTAAAATTTGCTTAAATTAAATTAGGAGATCAAATTCAAGTAAGTGATGGATGGCTCTGGTGTTTTTGCAAAAGACATGGAATACTTAATGAATTAATTTACGGTGAAGCTTCCAGTGTACCCAATGAAGCAATTGAACCTTTTCGTCAAAAACTAATTGAACAAATAAATATCTGAATGTATACTATCGTCTGAAGATGTGTAAAGTACATTTTATTTTTTTACTTTATTATCTTATGTCTAATGTTAAAAATGTTTAATAAGAATATAAATGTTTGTATTTATGTTTTTATTTTATATTAATGAATATTCATTAAGAAAACTTATCGTTATATAATAGACTTTCGGTTACATTAGGCAATCGCCTGAATTAGTCCGTTATATTGAGCTTTTACTGTATTATAGTTCATTGAAGTACACTGGTTAGAAACAATGCAAATTACCGTTTAAAACAATTTTTTTTATTGCACTTCGAATATTTTTTTTATTTCAGGTTATAAATAGTTCTGAAGAGGATTACCATCTCACAAATAATTCTGTAACCACTGTCGATGACAGTAAGGAGTTGTTGAAAGAAGAGCACAACAATGATTTTAATAGTAGCCAAATTAATAAGTCTGCTTTTAATTTACAAGATTTGCAGGCTAGTTTAAGCAAAATAAAAGTAAAACAGAATGACACTGTGAGTGATAGCATCCATATGTTTAATTATAACATGTATGTTCTGTAACATAATATGAAAAGTATTTTTCCAGAAATCTGCTTTCAATTATAAGATAAATATTTTGTAGGTTGGAACTTCAAAACAACTGCAGTTTACATATATAAATAAGGAAAAAGATGCTGTTGATTTGATCACACCAGAAAGATTACCCAAAATAGGAGATCCAAATATTCTTAAGTCTAAAATAGAAATCTTGGAGAAGGAAATTTTTAATGCAAAGGTATTTTACCTAATTAGTTTCATTAATTCGAACACCTACTTGCACAGGTTTTTATGTAACATTGATATTACTTAAGTATAATAAATAAAATATTCATGATTAATTTTAACAAAGTATTTGTGGTAACTTGTAAATAGTTTTCACTGGAATTAAAATTTTGAGTTAGTTAATTTCTATAAAACCAAGAACTAGTGTTTATGAGCATTCATTTAAAGTTCCAGTATTAAACCTGATTCTGACAACAGATGACTGCAATAAAAAATTTTAGGATATGAAAATCACTATTAGCCTCTGAAATTATCATCAACTTAATGCTGTATAACATTCGTAGATTAGGGTAGATTGGCATGTTTCATGGCATTTCTGAATAATACTAAAGCATGTTTTCAAATAGGAATGAAATACTCTCCACCCCCCCCCCCCCCCCCAAACCACCAATTTCCAAAGATTTAACTAAACATACAACTTTATTATTAATGCCATACTTGTCTTATCATTACTTTTAAAAAATCCATCCTGATCTTATTTAATATATTGTAATGAATATTTCTTTAGGGGTGTTTATCTATTTTACACATAATTATAGTTTTTGATTAATATAAAATATTTTTATTAATATCTAAGCAATGAAATGAAAATCCCAAAAGATTACAAAATTTTACAAAACAAATAACAAGGATCCTTTTCATAAGGGTTAATTTTCATGAGGAGATAATGGCCAAATTTATGTGGTGATGTGATCAAATTTGTCTTTATTAATATTAATTTATCTTATCCAATATGTAGCATCCTTACACAATTTATCCATTTCAATTGTGTCCATCGTGGATAATTTATCTTTTCACCTGTCAACTAATCACTTCACGCTTTCTTCATCCTCCCCACCTGACCACGGGTTGCCTTCAAACGCTCACCCAACCTCTGCAGTTTACATGTACACCCCTGCAAAACCCACACCCTAACCATGCCGGTTGCAAACCGTGGTAGGATTAGATGTCATGTCTGCCCTATCTTACAGCCCACACTATCTTCCAGAACCACACAAAAACATACAAAATCAAATAGAACATCATCTGCCTCTCCTCCCACACCACCTACCAAATTAACTGTAGACTCTGCCCTGCATTCTATATAGGCCAAACAAAAAGACCCCTTCCTTTAACAAATAGCCAACCACCGCAGCACTGTCAAACTTTCCAAAGCCACAATATAAACAATTTTGACCAATGCTTCACACTCGCCATTCTTAAAGCTCTACCACCTATTCATCAGAGGCATAATTTCATCTGTGGAAACTCTTTCCAACATGTCTTACAGTCCAGGCAAAGTCCTGGACTGAACATCCTGTAAATAGTGCCCTTCCTACCTGCCATCCCCACTTTCACGAGACCATGTGAGTATGTATGAGCATGCTCATGTATGTATATGTATGCATACATTTGAGTGTGTATGTATGTGCATTTTTATATGTATATATATGTTTAAGCATATATGTATATATAGGATGCTTTGTATGCATGATCACTATCAGAAACTTTCCTATGCCATGACCTTCCCTTGAGACAGAAAGTTAGTGACATGGTGGGGTGTTAACTGTTTATGGGCTACTAGCCATGCAGCGGTCAAAACTCTGCTGTCCGCAGCCAGCCAGTACACAGAATGATGTAACACCTCCCCGAAGAAGGAGGCCAAGAGCCTCCGAAACTTTGAAGAACAACCTTCAGTTCCTTATGACAACACCGCACTTCACTTTCAGGTAAGCCACAACATCTCTCTTTCCTTTCCTTTCCATAACAATATTGCAATTATATGTATGTGTTAAAATAGAAGCTACGTGAAACCAATAGGTGTCTCATCAGACATATACAAAGATAGATCTAAAATCGTTACTACTAATCATATTTGCTTGTCAAGGAACTGAACCTTCTGTTCAAATTCATATTGGATTTCCTTTGAATGCTTGGTGTTCTCCATGGAAACCACTGTAGGCTTATCATTGTCTGCAGTTGTTGAACCTCTGATATCCCAGCTCCATCTATCATATTTCCATCAGGATTTTCCAAATCAAAAGAGACTGCTGCAGTGTAATTACTTCTTGAAGCAGCATTTTGTCTAACAGTCTAACAACTGTGAACAAGTAAAGTCTCCAGAGTTATTATGATGGCCTCACAAATTTCAGGGATGAAATTTGATATAATCTGATTGGAAACGATGGTATATTCAAGAAACACCGCTGGCGAGGAAACAATTGTGATTGTTAGCCTAATGTTAGCAGAAACTGCCTGCGTAAAGTGAATCTTTTGCTTAGAAATATGAGGTCCAACCAGTACCAGAAGATACATGAAATCTATCAGTGTCATCCTCATAAAATTTTTAATGCCTATTCTGTCATACATTTATATATTTTCATATTAATTCACGAATTCACCTTTTTTTTTTTGTTAGAGCATTCTAAATGGTGATTGATGTCTCTGAGAATGCCAATTCCCTTGAGAACATATTGATGGAATGAGGAAATGAGTCTTAAAACTCGGATTCATATGAGGACTTTATTGCTAGAGCAACAATGCTGGGGACAAAGAGCCCGCAGCTACGAATCTGGAGTTTGCAACAATGAATCCAAGTGCATACTGGGCTTTAGGGTAACATAGCTATGGGCAGTTCGATTCTTTTGTTCAGTGTTGATTCACTCATTGCTTATAGTGGTAAAGCATTTGGGAAAGTTTTTGGGAAGTGAGTCGACTTAGTTTTTCTGCATGACCTGTAAATTCTCCAATAGTGCATTTGGAAAAAAATCAGCAGTTTCTTCTAAATATAGATTGGCGATGGCACAGTTTCACAGTCCTTGAGAACAAGGGTTAATCCCTGGATAGGGCATTGACGTCGTCCTAGCCAACCTTCCAGTATTTATTGAAAATGAAACATTTAACACATGTAATGTGTGGAATAACCTGCAATGTTATCTACACTGTAACCTATATGTCTGGATAAAATTTATTCTGCATATTCATTGAACATAATCTTGTAAATTAAAGCTGTTAATGTTTATATATGAGTGGGTTAGAGATTTGGGAACATAAATAAATTATTCAAGAGGTTGAACATAGCTATCTGCATTGAAAGGACAATAAAACACTGGGAATTGTATGTTAGCTATGGTGAAAGTACAGAAATATTTTTGATTTTCGTAAGGTACTGGAAATATAGTTTTAACTCACATCAGGGTATTAGTAAAGTGTGGAAAATATTTTTTCCCCTTTAGGGTATTGGGAGTATTTTGGACTGTGCTCTTCTGGAGGTGGGTATTTTTTACTTATAGGTGCACCGGGATTATTTTTCATTCTCTGAAGGTCTCAGCAGTTGGGTACCAGAAATATTTTATACGTTTTTAAGGTACCAGGAGTGTTTATGAAATAAATATTTTTCTGGATAATATAAAATTGATAGACTGTGAATTGTAATTATATATATTTTCATGTATAAGTGAATTTGATTCATCTGATCATAAATTTTTATTTTTTTTCAGTGTACTTTAAAAACTGCAAATATTGCATTACTACCAGATCGAGGAATCAGGCTACAAATGATGGTGAATAATAAAGAAAAAGATTTAAAGAAATTGAAAGAGGAATTAATCAATAGTGAAAAATGTAGTACTCAAACAAATGTACCAAAAATTACATATAAACAAAGTTTACGGGCTGAGATTGAGGCCCAAGCCCATTCTAATGTACCGCAACTAGGAGGACATGCTTTACTCCAAAGAACTATAACTGCAGATGCATTGGAACAATTGCACAACTCTATTAAATCTTGCCCTCAAGAAAATGTATTTTCAGATGAACCAAAAGGTTTAAAAACTAGTGTGGAACTAATGCCTCATCAGAAACATGCTCTGGCTTGGCTCATGTGGAGAGAGAAACAAGTACCTTCTGGTGGAATTCTAGGTTTGTTTTTCTACCTAATATTTAAATATTATTTAATATCTACCTACTTATATATATATATATATATATATATATATATATATATTTGCAATATTGATATGTAAAGGAAAGCGAGATAGGTTGTGGCTTATCTGAATGTGTCAATTGTTTGTTGCTAGTTTCACTGTAGCTAGAACTCTGGCCATCCGGCACATAGGAAGGAGGCTGATGCCTCTGAAAATTTGTAATCTTCCTCCTGTTCTGAATGCTTCAGTTTCATATTAGCCTTCACCTTTTTCCTCTTCTTATCAATTATTTTAATTATATATAATCTATACAGTGTGGCTGGATGGGATGACTTTGTCTTCTGTACTGAAATATGGGGCACAGGACCTCAAAAATTTTATGCCCTGTCGACAGCAACTGTCAATTTAAGGTAAGTCAGCTGCTTTCAGCCCCTCTTTCCTATCCAAATGAGTTATTTAATTTGACACTGACACATTATCTTTACTTGTTGTATATATGTATAATAGTTTTCAGTTTTTTAATGAATACAATTACAAGTAATTACTAGTAATATCAACTAAGTGGTAAAGTTGGAACCATTATTACGCATTGTATACACTAAAATAAATACATTTAAATTAACTAAGGATGATGTGGCATCGTCAAATTAATTTACTCATCTGAGCAGGAATGTGGGAAAGTGAATGGCTGACTTTCCTTAAACTGATAGTTGGCATCGTCCAGGTAGATAGTCTAAGCCCTTTCCAACAGGACTAAATGTTATTATGGCTGGCCGCACAATGTCATATTAGTGGACCAGCTGACTGGCAGGGTAGCACAATGTGTACTCCTGTTCTGTTCTGAGGAAATGGGCATAACCCCTTGAAATTTTGTCATGTTTATTATGACCTAGCATCACAACTGCAACTATCGATATAGGGTAAGTTAACTGCTCTCTATCCTATTAAATAAATGAATATATTGATTTTCAGTTATATATATCTCCTTGATGATTTTGAGTATTTGTAATTAATTTAGTTCTTCCATATAAATTTTTCTGAGCTTTTGTACACTTGTAATTGTTTTTAGTATGGAAATCTTACTTCTGTTGTATGAGCGTGGTCTGAAAAGTTTCCAACCTAACAAAATACAAATTATGTTTTTCTACATACTCTCCTTGAAGTCAACACACTTCTCCCCATTTCTTTAACTCATCCAAATAGTATTTGGCATATAATTGTTTACGAAGCTGATGGCATCCTCATTTGATAAAAATCTCTGTCCTCCGAGTGCAACTTTTAGCTTAGGGAACAAAATCATTGCTTGGAGCTAGATCTGGTATGTAAGGAGGGTGGTCAAGCAGTTCATACTATAGTTAATGGATTTTCGCTATTTGCTGAGATGTGAGATGTTGCATTGTCTTGGTAAAACAATTATTTTCTCTCAATGAGGCCATTTTTCTGCAGTTTCTGCTTTCAGCTTTTCAAGTAATGATGCATCCTGTAATGGTTTCTCCTTTTTGAACATAATTGATTAAGATAACTCCAAGACAGTTTCCATCACTTTCCCAGCCGAAAAAACTAGGTTTTTTTTGGAACTGATTCCCACTTTGCACTTCATTGTTTTGACTGTTTCTAGGGCATAACAGTGCATCTAAGTTTCATCTACAGTAATTAATCAGTGCCAAAACTTATTGTTCATTTGAGCACGGCTTTTGTTCAGAGTATACCAAGCTGGTGGCTATGTTTAAATTCAGCTTTCATGATGGTAAATGATGCTGCAGAGTCCCCATACACAGTGTCCAACTCATCTTCGATTTATATATTTAATTCCACAAAAACACACTCATTGACTCACTCAAATAATTGTCAAACAACTGTGTATCCAAAATGGTTGAAATTTGGGTGAGTACCTTTCATAGGTTTTATTTGATGAATTCTGCCATCTTCATGAGATCTTTTGAGATCACCCTCGTATATCATGTGGTATCGTTCCCCTTTTTTTGTTTAGTTTTATTTTTGTGTTATATTAACTTTGCTAAATCAATAATTAATTAAATTCTTTTCAGCTGATGATATGGGTTTGGGCAAAACACTAACTATGATATCATTGATTTTGAAGTCAAGAGAGGAAAACTTTAAGAGTTACAGCAAGGAAGATTCTGAAGATGATCAGAATGCACCTTCTGAAGAAAACTCCAAGCTATGTAGTAGAAAATCTAAATGTATGTTTTTGGTCTCCATAATATAAAGTTGCATATATTATCAACTAAGGATGTTATGAAATTGTCTAATTCTTTATTTAATTAATATAGACAGCAAAGAGAGAGCAGCTGAACCTTAAATTGGTTGGCTGACATGAGGTGAAGTTTTTTTGTCTTGAGTAAGGGGCTTAAGACACTTGAAAATTTGTCATCTGCTTACTGTATGGCCTTCACTAGACTGCAACCAACTCAGATCTTTCCCACAATACTATCCACCTGTCAAAGGAAAATTGCATTCAGGCTCTTTCCAAACTCTGTAAAATCCTGGTCCACCCTCGTAGTGCCCTCACTAAAACTTCCCTACTTAAGTCAGGCTGCCAACCTTGTGGTAAGAACTGATTCCATGTGTGCCTTATTCTTCACCTACTACAGTCATTCAAAACTACCTCAGATAGCTATCAAAGAAAACATTACCTGTCTCTTTTCCTATAATTGAAAACTCAGTCTTTCTTTCTATATATACCAAACAGAATGACTTTTTCCTGCACACATTGCTAACTATCAAACTGTATAAAACCCAATTCCCAATAGATGCTCATTCACAACACTACAAATTTTGACCAATGATTAAAACCGACCCTCCTTAAAGCTATTGCAGCTCATAATTGTGTGCTGCTTTTCTGCATTTTCAATGGCATTATGCAAGTAACAACAAAATTTTAAGTGCTTTGTTAGTAAATTGAACTTTCCTAATAGTAAAACCACAGAGAGAAGACTTTAACTACACAAACTTTACTGTTGCTATGACAAAATGAAAGACTGTGGAAGATGAATAGCTTTCAAGGCCTGCAGTGTTTACTATTATGCACTATATGGTATATTTCTTTTATAGTATGTAAATAATAACAGTTAGGTTTTTTTTTCAGTATATGTTGTTTCTTTTAAAAAGTTCTATCCAATGACACATTTTGTGACCCATGTTCCTGTTTAAAATGTCAAATTAGACTATGGATACTTGAACTTGTGGTTTATTCTGGGAAATGAAAATACTACCAATCAAAGTTTATCATACAGTATTCAATTTAAAAAGGCTAATACAGGTGGCCAGATACACTCTGTGTGTGTCCTTTCCCACAAAATTGTTTATTGAAACCAGCCAATATATTGATATTAAAAGAAATTGGTTGCTTGTATCATATACCATGTTGCAGTGGTAATTATATTTTATTTCTTATTTTTAATTTAAATTAGTTCTAATGCTGTCAATTTATTTTATTAGTTGTGAAAGGTGGTACATTAGTGATATGTCCTGCTAGCTTGCTCAATCAATGGGAAGGAGAAGTAACAGCTAGGTGCAAAAGTGATGTCTTGAAAGTTGCAGTACATCATGGTTCTAAGAGAGATGCAACTGGTAGTAGGTATGATACTTTTTATTTATTGAATATTTTAACCATTTACAAATACTGCATGAATCTTCAATTTATTTTCAACATAAATTTATATCTGCAATTTACATTCATTTTCTCATTCCACTTCTACCTGTCTAGTTTGACTGTGTTACATCCATACCATATGAATTTATAAAGTATAATAAACTGTAATTTCCAATTTATTGAAATATTATAACATTAACTTATTACTTTACCATTGAAATGTTTTTCACAGGATGTAATTCAGAAAATACTGAATCATGGCATTGCAATATTTCTGCAAATTCCTGATATATCAGTGTTTAAGGTCTTAGTTTTTACATTTGATGAATCGTGCCTGCTTATCATTGATCTATCTTTAACATCATCTTCTCTAGTGCCCATCTCATATTATAGTGTACCTTCTACTGTAGTCTTTGCTTTTGTTGATTGTACTGTACTGATACTGTACATCCTTTAACTGAACTATTCTGTTTATACTTTTTCTCTATATGCAACTATACTACGAGGGCCACCTCACAGCACTACAAAAGAAACTGAACTTATGGTAGTTATCGACCCAGCCCTTATCCTGAGCCCACTCTATAACACCATATGGAAAGTTTATTCCTTTATAGCCGAGTTTTATTTGAAAGCTTTTCTTTCTTCTGCTTTGTTCATTCCTTTCTCCTGACATCTGCATATTGCCTAAATCACTGTACAGCATTGTTTCTCGCTGTGACTTATTATAACAGGCACACTTTTGTATCCTTTTTCATTCACAGTAACATTGAGCAGCATGCCAAAAATTATTGGTGTTTTATTGTCATTGCCAATTTGTGCCATTTAATACAATTGTGGTGTATGATGGTAGATCGTATGTGTGTAGTGGAGATTTCATGACTTGGACACACGCATAGTGTTAGTTAATTTGTTTATTACAATTCATGGAACATTGTCACTTCAAAACTCTGGGGCAGGAAGGACTGAGCTCCAGATACTTCATAGGTCATGGATGGACTATTTGAAGGAATTGACCTGAGGCAGCTTATGTTTGGTAGACAAAGGAAAAGGTTCTATTGTCTAGAACGATTGACAGAGGACACTTAGAGGGTGGCGAGTACCACCCACATAGCTTTTCTTGTCATAGTCGAGTGATGTAGGACTGGAATTACTTTCTCTTCTTAAGCTTCTGACAAACAATGACTTATTTTAATTCTCCATTAACTGTAGGCCTGTGCCTATTATAAAAACAATCCTTCCTCTGCTACGTTTGAAATCATTTCATTTGATTCACAATTCCATTGCAATTACAATTGCCTGCAACAGACGTATTTCTGTGGGCACTGAACATCAAAATTGTGTCCTACAGATATATACCTCAGTACTCCTTCTTCCAAGTCAAGATACTTCACTGTCTTACCTCGAAAAGCCTTGTGGTTCCGCAGACAATTTTGAAATTTGGCTTTATTTTCTTCCAATCAAACATATTTCCTACCCACAGCACAATTTCTTTCTTCAGCTTTGGCAATAAGTTTCAATTTTTCACCTGCAGTAAAAGATCTTATTTTTCCCGAGTCACACATTTTGCTCACAATAACAATAAAAGTAACTAACAAAGCAATAGTTGCACGGGTCTAATAATCAGACAGAAACAATTACTTCTTACAGTGATTAAATCCCCTTTAGCAACAAGAAACCATGAAAAGCAAGCCTTTGTAGCTATTCTCAGAATGTGTGTAATAACAAAATGCACACACACATCATCTGTTATTGAAAAGAAAGCCATTGTAGCTATTCTCAGAATGTGTGTAATAACAAAATGCACATGCACAACATCTGTGATCAAGTAGTAGTGTGTAAATAGTATATTTGAGAATTGTTATTTTGTGTTTTCTTCAATAAAGAGTTATGTGAAACCAAGTGAAGTTTTTAAGCGTTTTTTTGCATCTATCTATACTACAACAGATTGGCGACGAGGTGAACACTGTCACAATCAACAGTACCAGATTCAATTTTATATTTCTTTTGAATGAATAGCAATCGAAAATGGACACATCAAATTTGCACAGTTCATGCTCTTTCAACAACAAATGCTAGAAAAATTATTGATTCGTAATATACCTGAGGATCGGTCACATAGAAATGTGAGCATTAACACAGCTTTGTTACCAAATTTTGAGAATTTCGAACCTGTGAAAGAATCATTTTGAAACTATAAATTGCGTTTTGAAAATTACTTAGAAATGAAAAATATAAACAATAATAAAGATTACTGTGCCAAATTATTCTTAAATTCAATAGGAGTATAATTGCCTAATTAAAAGACATGACTAATTAATTTCACTTGTAGAAAATCATTTAGCCCAAAAGGAATAACGTCCTAGTTAGTGGCTCAACAGCAATTCCCTTCAAAATATCAACGTGAAAAGCAATCCATTACAGAATTCGTAATGGCACTATGGGGACTGTAATTCATCAATTTTTCCGAACTGGGCATCAAAGACCTTTGCTTCAGATGTTGTAAGAACAATCGTGTATCAAAAGACTGCAAAATTGACCAATGAATTCTTAAGTGCTCCGAGTGTGAGAGGACAGGTCACATCTCCAAGGCGTGTATTTGGTCCTTACTTAACTGAAATACAAAATACATTAATTCAGTACAGGAAGATGTAGCCGTTATAGAGTACTGACTGTTACAGGTTGTCAATATTTATCAGAACAGCAGCACGGAAGGAAATCTCAAGCAATACTATGTTCAAGTTAAGGTTGAAAAGGGTCCCATAAAATTTGAAGTTGACTCAGGCTCCGTATTCTTACCAAGTATTCTGAGCTGAAACCCAACATCCTACTTCAACAACCTGCAATAAGTTTTCATTCATATACACGTGACATTTTTGTTCTGGACAGGAAAATTTGAGTTAACATCAACTACAAAGGCAAATTATTTCAAGACAAAATATACATTGTCCCAGAGGAATATGGTGCAGTACTGCACTGAGCATTAATTAGACAGCTACAAATCAATTTGAATAAAATTGATTGATTGATTGATCAAGTAATCAACAAATCACCATCCAAACAATATTTACACTGAAATATTCCCATCTAATTAGATGCCCTGAAACCCGTTGAGAACCAGCCCTCCTGCAGTCTGGCAATGACATCTTGACAATTAAAGGTGGGAGAATGCACACTATTATTCAAATAAGAACCAGTGGAAACTGGGGACAATTATCCAGAAATTTGGGCGCTTGCACTGTCTAGTGAAACTAGGTAACGGATTCGTATTCATATGGCACATCGATCAACTACATTCCACGGACATTCTTGAACCTGAGAAAGAAACAGACAAGAAGGTGACATTCACACACGAGAAAGACGAGCAACAACAAGAGTTGGAACTGGGAGGTTTAGTGAATGTTCCCTTCTGAAGTCCAGATCACCAAGTAGATGCTCCCACTATCCTAACCAATACAGAGGACATCAATGTTGAAGGAGCAGCAGAAGATCCAGCCCAAGTTCCACAAAAGACTACAACAATCCGAAATATCAAAAACAACCACCAAGGCATCTTCAAGATTTCCTAACATGATCAAAGAGCAAAATAAAATAAAATCAATCTCATTAATTTAAAGGTTTCAAACTAATTAATTATTGTACATTTTTTAATTGTAATATTTCAAACAAGTGTGGGAGAATTGTAATATTAAAATGTCTGGGTTTTCAATATACATAACTCCTAATTTGCCCCCAATCTCAGTTGCTTTTGCTCACCTCTCATGCCAAAAGTGGTTGAACTCAATCTCTAATATATTGGTCATTAACATGTTTGAAAACTACCACCCTGCTACTGTGGTTTAATCGAAAAGTATTTATTCAACACAAAAATCGACCGGTAACATGTTTAAAAAAAATTTCTACCTCCACCCAGCCCATTCTGCGTGTTGCCCAGGTTCTCATAAATAAACTCAGTAACATCCATAACCCTGATTTGACTCTAAATCCAGTTTTTTGGTGTTATTATGTAACACCTCTCCATCCTGTCCCATGCCAAAAGGGGTTGAAATTATACACAAACAACATAAGTAGAAATATTATCAATGTCATTGACCCCGATGTGTCTCACCTCAACAGTGTTTGTTTTCTGGTTGTAAAGAACACGTGTACTAAATTTGGTGAAATTTGCTTCACAGGTGCAGATTTGTATGTGGAACATACATACGCATTCCTTTATTTTTTTAGATAGATTAGATTTCATTTTACAAAGTTGTTGCAGTAATATTTATAATTGTTCTTAACATATTACTAGGTATTTAAATATGTATGCTTTTTTCCCCCCAGATTATCAAGATTTGATATGGTAGTAACAACATATTCAATTGTCAGATCAGAATGTTCTAAAAAAGTAAGTTAAACTATTATCATCTTGTAAAATTAAATTTTATTTTTAAAATAGTAATTAGTAATACTTTTATTCAGTAATTTTGATGTTCTTCATTAGAATAATATATAAAATCTCATGCAGTTTTAATTATAATGTAATAGGCACTTTTCTCTCTCCTTTTTTTTCTTTTCTTAGTAATATTTTATATTCACTTTCAAGCTTTTTCAGAATTTGTCTTTGGCATTTATTTTAAAATTTAGTTACTTTTTACATTTAATGTAGTGTTTCCATAAAATTTTAACAGATTCTAACTGCCACTAAATCAAGTGAAAAATGTAATATAAAAATGTATACAACATTCCTTCACTCTTAATTTATTAATGAAAGAACATGTTGTCCAAACATAAGATATACGTGCTGTCTGCAGGGACTTTATTCAGAAAAGTCTTCCTTACCTCCCACACTATAAATAGCATTGTTTAAGATGCAATGGATGATGGGTATTGTAACAGATAAATAGGAGAGGAGAGGGCCAGTTGTATTATCTACACAATTTCCTACTTTAATTCTTTAGATTTTTATCTATGCTGCTGTATAAAACAAGTGGATCATGTGACAGCCATTCATAATACAGGTACATTTCATTATGACTTGGATGCCTGCAAAACTATTTGACATGGAATTGTGTATGAGTATTTGAAAGGGTGTGACAGTCCATGATCTGTTTAATTGGAAGCTTGTTCAGGAGGATGGGGAAACCATTCTGAACATTTTTGTGTCTTTTTAAGTTGATACTGTTTGCAACTCAACCTCTCTCACTCTCTCTCTCACTCACTCTCACACTCTCTCTCACTCTCACGCTCTCTCTCTCTCACTCTCTCTCACTCACTCACTCATAGATGTATATATATATATTGTAACGCCTGTTAAGTGAGGCATTGTTTCTGATGGATAGTCTGGACTGTTGGAGGGGCATTTTGTAACGTGTTTATTTAAGTTTGAGTTTTTCTTCATTCTTGGAAGTGCAGTTTGTGTGGTCTTGAGAATTCGAAACCGTGCACATGCGTGTGGCCTTTCTCAAATTAAATTTGGGGCATAATGTAAGGCATTGTTTGTGTTTGATAGTCTGGACTGTTAGAGGGGCATTTTGTAACGTGTTTATTTAGGTTTTAAGTTTTTCTTCGTTCTTGGGACTGCTGGGGGTGTGGTCTTGAGAAACTGTGCACGTGCGTGTGGGGGTGGAGAAGACAAGTAATTGCGGGTCCTGTCTCGATTGTTGGCTTGACATGACGGAGTAGTTAGCCATTTGTTGACTACGGAACTCAGCTGCATGATATAAATCATGTGATAATGGAAGAATCTGTCAACTGGCATTTGCGACGAAGTTTTCGAACAATGGAAAAGTAAAAGACAGGGAGTATATAAGGGAGGAGATAAGCTTTTGAGGGAGGGCAGTTGTGCTGCAATCACCGGGGCTGGAGGATGTGATTAAGAGAGACATTGTTTAAGCGGAGTAGGTGTTCAGCGCTCACTGAAGCTGGAGGATGTGATTAAGAGAGACATTATTTAAGCGGGGAGTTGTTCTGCGATCACCGAGGCTGGTGGATGTGAGTAAGAGAGACATTGTTTAAGAAGAGTCGTCGTCGAAAGATTGCAGTTTAAAGTCGCAGCCAAAGCATAAGAGAGAGGACTTGTTAAATTTACAGTAAACCAGTCGTCGTCGAAGCAGAGCAGAGTAAAGTCGTCGAGATACCACAAACTTTCCTTTCCAAACCAACAGTATTTAGTAGAATCTGTGAATTTAATAAAAGCTGTGAAAACCCCACCACGGTGTTTGAAAGGTGAAAGTATCCTGGGCAGCTGTAAGTAGCAAGAGAAAAGTAAAAATAATTTTTGTAAACCGACTTAAAAGATAATGTCAGATATCATTCTTTAATGTTGATAAAATAAACTGTTTAAATTTAAAATCCATCTTGTAGTATAAGTTCGTCGATAATTAATTTCGTCCATGTCTAGACGAATAAATATTTATTTTTAAATTAAATCTAAATTTTGTGTTCTTTGATTATGTTTAAATGTTCTGGCTTTATCAAACCCAGTTAAGACCTTTGAGACCCTGAGAGTTTTTTTTATTAAATTGTATAAATTGTACTAATCTTTTAATAAATAAAATTGTTTGTTTGCAAAGTAAAATAATCTTTTTATTTAAACGTTCACTTCTTTATTAAATATTACAAAATGGCACCACGAGTGGCACGAAAAATTAATTAAATCTTATAAAAGTGGACATTACAATATATATATTGTAATACTAATTAGAGGCCAGTAATGATTTTAATAATTGGATTGCTAGCAGTACCAATTATTCAAAGACTGGGTCAGCAGGCTTTGTCGTGGGCTATGAGCGCTTTCTGGAACGGCATTCTGTCTGATATTGTAGTCGGGAGAGGAAGGCAAAATTTGAAAGTAACAAACAGCATGGCCCGAGTAAAAGTCCAACCAAGAAAGTTACAAATTTGAATACAAGTATAAAGTTTGGACAGTGAGAGACTTTGTAAAAAAAACTGCAAAGAGTAATCAAATATTTAGCGCCACATTAAGATTCCTAAGTGTACTGAGATCATCATTTTCCACATATAGACAATGTGCATCAATATGTCTGACTAATGATCTGGAGGGGCAGCAGATCCAGTTCTCGGAGAAAAATTCTATAACTATGACCGTGTGTTTGACAATCAAGTTTAGAGTCAGTGATTCATGGTCTTTTTAGTGTAATATGTGTGACCGAGCCCAGTAATCTAAGTCTGGTACCAGCTGAACATTTTTGTAAGTAGAAACCAAGTTAATTAAGTTTGTAACCTATAGTTAAAGGTATTCGTCAGATTTCGTTTGTCTCTTTTTGGTTTTGTTTGTTAATTTCTTAATTTATAAATTCTATGATTGTAATGTAAATACAAAAGTTGTTCTTTACTTATAAAGCCCAGGTAAACGACTCTGAAAGAATAGTTATCAAATTTCTAAACATTGAAACTTTAAAGGTATTTAACCACAGAGAAAATGTTATAAATTTCTATTAAATAATAAATGCTATCGTAAAGTTTAAAGTAATAATTATTTCTCAATCCTTCCTGTTAAAATATAATAAATTTGTTTCAGAATTAACTATCAATTTAATAAAACTGCAAATTAATTGTTTGAATAATTCAATAAAATTTTGTTTGTTAATTAATTAATCTCCTTTTGATAACCATTACATTTTGGCTTCCACAATGTGGAGCAATCAAATTGTTAATTAATCATTACATTTGGTGCCTCAACGGGGGGGGGGCGATTAAATTTCAACATCTTTTAATTAATCATTACAATATATATATATATATATATAATTGTAATATTGGTATGGAAATGAAAGAGAGAGAGGTTGTAAAGTGCGATGTCGCCACGAGGAACTGAAAACCAAAAAACATAATAAATGATACCCACTACAAAATTCTTCTAAACTACCTCACAAATTGTTCCTTCTCGGTCAGAATCCCATCATCACCCTATAACTGCTGACGTTCCACAAGGCAGCAACCTCAGTCTCTTCTTATTCAACATCTACTCCCATGACATTCCCATTCCCCTCTGAAACCATAACCACCTTCTTTGCTGATGACATCACCATACTCTTTCAAACTGCTTCCCTCACAACTGGACTTCACCCACTTCAAACTGCTTCCCTCACAACTGGACTTCACCCACTTCAAACTGCTTCCCTCACAACTGGACTTCACCCACTTCAAACCACTTCCCTCACAACTGGACTTCACCCACTTCAAACCGCTTCCCTCACAACCGGACTTCACCCACTTCAAACCGCTTCCCTCACAACAGGACTTCACCCACTTCAAACCGCTTCCCTCACAACAGGACTTCACCCACTTCAAACCGCTTCCCTCACAACAGGACTTCACCCACTTCAAACCGCTTCCCTCACAACAGGACTTCACCCACTTCAAACCACTTTTACCAACCTTGTTGCAAGTAAGAAAAATGGAGAGCTAGCATGAACCCCACAAAATCTGTTACCATATCATTCTCTCTTAAAAAACACACAAAAAAACATAAAACAACAACCCACTTAGGGCTCATCGTCGTCTCCAAACTCTCCTGGTAAGCACACGGTTAGTGTAGAAGGCGAGACTGTTACAACTAAAGCAAATTCAAGCTTCCCTAAGGACTAACTATATATAACAACCTCTTCATGGGACAACTGGAACAGCAATGTCTAAATTCCTCTTCATTGAAACCTTTAACCTGGTTCCGGTTCATAGATGATGTTTTCATACTGTGGACCCTTGGCCAAATGACCTTTCTGATTTTCTTGAAAACCTAACTACCAAATTCCCTGTAAATTCACTAAGAACTACTCCCACACTGGCATAACATTCCTTGATATTGATATACACCTCAGATCTGGCCTAATCACCACATTAAACCTTACAATATCTTCACTTCACCAGTTGTCAGCCTGAACATACCAAACACTCTCTCCTATGTATAGTTTAGCCCTTAGCTCTACTTAGAACAGTTTTGCCACCTACACTAACCAGATCCTCAATTCTTTCATAAATAGAAATATTTACAAAGTCCCCATTATTGTGTTACGTTATATAAGGAAACACTTTGCACAGCCACCCTTCACTTGTGCTGTATCTTTTTCTCCCGAGTATCTTCCTCCTGTCCTGAATGTGAATTTCAGGGAAGACAACATATTTTTTCCCCATACCAATTGTGTGCATACATGTTAGTGCGCACGTGTGTGTCTGTGTGTATATATATTTGAACTTGGATAGTGAGGAAGGATAGGAATAAATAGGGGGTTTACGCTTTATGTGAATTCATATGCTCAGGTGTAGAATCACGCACATAGAAAAGAATTTCTTCAAAGCAGGCAGAAGGAAAGACTGAAAATATTAGTCCTAGTCAGGATTTGAACCTGCAAGATCGGCTGAGTACACAGACGCCTTAACCATCTTGACCACCCCTAATATTGTATTTATTCCTTAATGGATGCTCCTGATACTTCATTCCATTTACTCTATCCATTCCTCCTCTAAATAACTATTTGTCCATAATAAGACTGTCTATATTTGCCTGGTCAGGAACTTGACCCGGTGGCTGAGATGGTTAAGGCGTCTGTGTACTGAGCAGATCGTGTAGGTTCAAGTCCTGCCTGGGTCAAATATTTTCAGTCTTTACTTCTTCCGTCTTCCTTCTCCCTGCTTTGAACATATGCTTTTGCATGTGTGTGATTCTATGCCTGAGCACATGAATTCACATAAAATTTAATCCTATTTTATTTCTATCCTTCCTCACCATCCAAGTTCGAATGTGACTTTGTCACCAAATTAGTTCCTATTCCTTAATGGATTCTCCTAATATTGTTTGACAATGTAATAATAATGTTTTTAATTTTTAGGGTGCATTATTTCAAGTAAACTGGAAGCGCATTATCCTTGATGAAGCTCATGTTGTACGAAATTATAAGAATCAATCATCTGTAGCTGTATGCCAATTAAAAGGAAAGTATCGATGGGCTCTAACCGGTACACCAATTCACAATAAAGAAGTTGATTTGTTTGCACTAATAAAATTTCTTAGATGTGCACCATTTGATGAGTATGCAGTAAGTACAACACATTTTTATAATGCGTGTATATAATTTCAAACTATAAATTGTCCAATAAACTACTGAAATATCCATGGAATTACTGTGTTCAAAATATGAACTAGTAAAGTTTGAATCTTAAAAACCTTTATGTACATCTGGCTTAGTTTGTCATAATCTTGAAAATCTTTCAGTTACGAGTAATAGTTATTTCAGAAATTGGAACTATTGCTGGATACTTTTGGTGCTAGTGTGAGCGATTAATTCTTTAGCATATTCAGATAAATTTTAAAATGAAATTGTTAGTACCATTCCTTAATCAGCACTTGAAGTCATTTCTTCATCAAGCATGGTGATCACACTTCCACTGTCACCTCCCTGACTCATAATTAATACAACATGCCATAAAGAAAAGGATGGCTGAAATGCATGAAGTTCATTGAGTAACTTGGCTTTTTATTTGTTTTTTTCACTTATTCTTAATTATTTAGTACATTTATATCAAGCAAATTCAATCTTTATAATTTTAATACATGATAAATTGAGATTCAGTTACTAACTTTTTCTTTTTTCAACAAAATTATGGTTTAAGAATAACACATGATTTGGAAAAATGACAACCAAATTTAATATAAATTGAAATAGGGCTATATTTGGTTATGTTTTAGAAAATGAACACGGACAAATTTGAATAAGTGACTTAACAATCTGAATGGCTGGGTGGCATTTAGAAAATTGAAACTGATAATAAAAGCAAGATCTTTGAGTTGTGAAGTTGCAACTAAGCCAGATTTGATTTCGCATATATTATTCCGTGGGTTGGAGGTTTTTTCAAAAATTTAAAAAAATACTTATAACTAACTCAGTTTTAAGCATTCAGTGTGAAAGTAATAATTGATAATGACTTGAGAAATCATCTTTAAACTAATAACACTTAAAGAAAATGTGAAGAGGTAAAATTAAATAACACATGGGATAGAGAGACATTGATGCTGATCAACCTGCAATCAATAGTTGGTCCATTCGTGCTGAGGAGTGAAAATATTTCTGGTAAAATAGCACAGTAGCTCAGTGGCATAGTGTTTGCAAACAAAGTTAAAGTACCTGGGTTTGGTTCCCAGCCTTGCTGAATATTTTCAGTTTTTCCTTCTTCCTTTCCTCTCTACACCTGGAACATATGCTTCCTTTCCTCTCTACACCTGGAACATATGCTTCCTTTCCTCTCTACACCTGGAACATATGCTTCCTTTCAGCATATTACTAAGCCTAAAGCATATGCTTTCTTCAGAGTGCATTCACAAACTTTGTCCTATATTTTTATCTTTCCTCACAATCCATTTAGCAAATGTGACTTCGAATGATGTAACACTCCTTCCTGAGAGCCTCTGCAAATTTGGAAAACAATCTTCGGTTCCCTATGGCTACACTACATTTCACTTTCAGGTAAGCTGGAAGCTATCTCTCTTTCATTTCCGTACCAATATCGTAATTATATATACACACACACACATGGTTTCAGGGGCTCTCAGCCTCCTTTGTCAGGAAGGAGTGTTACACCATTCCGTGTACCGTCCGATTGTGGACTGCAGAGTTTTGACCACCACATGGATAGTAGCCCATAAACATGGGGAGGTTGTGGCATAGGAAAGGTTCTGATAGTGATCATTAATACAAAGCACTTCATTCACACATACATATATAATCAATCATACACACACATATAAACATGCAACTACATACACAAAAATATGTATGCATACACATACATACATGTATAAGCATGCTCATATACACGAACATGGATTTGTGCAAGTAGGGTTGGCAGGTAGGAAGGGCACTATTTAAAGGATATTGAGTCTAGGGCTTTGCCTGGACTGTAAGACATGTTGGAAGGAGAGTTCCCACAGATGGAATTCTGCCTCTGATGAATCGGGGGAAAGAGCTTTAATGATGGTGAGTTTGAAGCATTGGTCAAAATTGTTTATATTGTGGCTTTGGGCGTGAGCAGCTACTGGGAATTGAATTTTGGAAAGTTTGACAGTGCTGCGGTGGTTGGCTATTTGTTAAAGGAAGGGGTCCTTTTGTTTGGCCTATATAGAATACAGGGCAGACTCTACATTTAATTTGATAGATGGTGTGGAAGGAGAGGCAGATGATGTTTTCTTTGATTTTGTGTGGTTCTGGAAGATAGGGTAGACATGGTATCTGTTCCTACAACAAGGTTTGCAACTCAGCATGGGTAGGCGGGTGTGGGTTTTGCGGGAGTGTACAAGTAAATTGCAGAGGTTGGGTGGGCGTTTGAAGGCAACCCTTGGGTAGGTGTGGAGGATGGTTGCAGTCCAGTGTATGCTA
Organism: Zhengitettix transpicula; assembly: GCA_037074705.1. Classification (NCBI taxonomy): domain Eukaryota; kingdom Metazoa; phylum Arthropoda; class Insecta; order Orthoptera; family Tetrigidae; genus Zhengitettix; species Zhengitettix transpicula. The sequence goes on from CM073590.1 coordinate 101,764, forward strand.
GGCGGAGAATTGAATTGATTTTTCGTAGTCCAGGGAAGTATGTTGTTGTGAGGGGTGGACTACTTTTCTTGTTTTGATCCAGAGTGGGAGTTTGGAGAATTTTCCATTTGTCAGGTGAGGAGTATTGTCACTAGTCAACAGGATTAGAGCCTTTATGCCTCCATGCTTTTCTAAAACAGTTCTGTATGTGATGTGTTGAGACAGATTCCCAGGATGTGTCAATAGTTTTTATTGCATCAAGCACACTCCAAATTGACATTTCCATATTTTTTCAGCAATGCAAGTTACAGCTTTCACAAGTCTCTTGTGCTAAGACCTCTTCACAAGAGATATAATATAATCCCTTTATCCAAAAGATGAATATGACTGGTTGCATTTGGGGGAAAAAGTGGACCTTTACATTTATTAAGTTAGGATCGTGTATTTTATGGGCTTTACACCGGTCCAATGCCAGTAGAACATGCCTATTTTCAGCTACCATTAGACTGTTTTAATGAAGAACCTACTTGTGAAATGATGAGATGTCGATCCAAGCTTTTTACCAGCCTTGATGCTGATACACTGACGAAATCGTGGTGTGAAGCAGGAGCAGGTATGCAAGGTGGGGTGACTCACCTGTACCAAGTGACTGCCGGCTGGGGAAATCCTCTGATTGGCTCATCTCGTTTATATCTGATTGGTCACCGAGGGTATATATATTCCTTAAATTTTGAGTCCCGACACTTCGCCTAATGATGACAACAGATAATAAGATGTGATAATGGAAACGTCGTGCAATATTTGTGGTTTGACCCGGGTGGAAACCGAGAACTCTGCTAAGCTAACATGGTCACAACACACCAGTCACATTTAAAAAAATCATCAATCACCGGTGCAAAATCCTAAAACCATTACTTAATCCTAATTCACCTTTATCCCTTTCAATGAAAAAAATACTTTATATATTCACACATGTCAATAAGATCCAAGTATCTCAAAATAAAAATCCTTCATTTTTTTCCAAACTGCCCCTAGTACTTCTAAAATATCCTCCTTCCAACATCGCTGATTAAATAGAAAGAGATCCATAGACCAAATTAATAATCAATCCAATACATCAGATCAGGAGGTGGAACAGAATGCATCCACAGGATACATATTGTACAATATAAAATGTATGTATATATCACAACTATATAATCTTTATTATGTAAAGTTTCCTGTAAAATAATAATAAAAACAGTTTAATCTATTCTCCAAGACAAAAATAAATATTGTGGCCAATTGTCCTACAGGTTATTTCATACTTCAATTTAGTATATACAAAGTTGCTATTTGCCAGGTGTTTTCAATTTGCAAATGACAAGAATTTGACCCTTCGAGAATTTTGGAAGGACCACTTCAACATTGTATATAGTACAAATTTAATTGAGAAAGTTTGGAATGATGATTAACCACACCTTAAAAGTGCTTGGAGAAAACTTTGGTCAAGTTGTCCTAGAAATATATTTTGATTACTTGACAAAGACACAGTTGGAATTGGTAACTGTTTCAATTAGCAAGAATATGGGCTTGGACATTGGTGTTGGCAATGTGTAGGAGCTGTTGATGAACATAGTAATGATCTCTTCACTGAAGAACTTACTGATTTTCAGTTTTGAGGAAATTGACCTAAATCTGGAGCATTCATCAGAGAATAAACAGGTTCAGGAGGAGGCTACTACTATTCAGATTTAAGATATGTACTAAATGGAGTGAGTTGCAGGAATTTATTGAGAAGCACCACCCAAACAAAGTTGTGAGAAATAGAGTGATTACCATTTTAAATGATAATGTCATGCCCCAGTTCAGAAAGTTTTACAAAAAAAAAATATATCCTTATGTCCACGATGACCCAGTTTCAAAGAAACAATTAAGTGAATAAAGCACTTATTCAACAAAAGTATTTAGAATTGAAATTTTGTGGCAACGGTGTGAAGTCATTAGTAGATGTTGATGGATTTTTCATTTCCTATATGATATTTTTACAAAGAGAATGCTGAGAAAAGAGGAATAGATGAGATGGATGTGGCAGGTCATAGATGAAGATATAGGAAGAAGAGTTGCAAAATGAGGATATGAGGAATAGAAAATGTGAAACAAAGAGGGTATAGTAAAGATAATTAAGACAACCAACATTTTTAACAGTAATGAAACTCTGTTCTCCTTCAGGACAGAACAATATTCACTACTTATCCATGAGACTCTACACTCTTGTGGATTATGCACCTATTGAGTATAACCCAGTCCTAGAGAGACGTCTAACTCAGCTTTTTGCAGATGAATGTTTAAGCAAGATTTTACACTCAGTTTTGTATGGTAGGAGAGATTGGAGAAGTAGTAGAGGGATTTAAGTCTGTTCCCAGAAGACCCCGGGATGAATGGAAAAGTCATCACAAGGAAGTGGTTTATTTAGACTATTGTTCGGCTTTTCCATATTCCATATATTGTAAAATAAGGAATTTCAAATGTCAGGAATAAAAGCACTTTGCTGGGTGATAGCTATGCTTGTTTTAATGAATATGGCTTCTTTAAGTTTTATTTTTGAAGTGTCAATTCAGAGCAGAGTTTGGAATTATTTCTCTTGTTTTTCAACTTTTCTTGCTATATCTTTGTCTTTGACCTGCCACGTCCATCTATTTTTTTCTTTTTTTCTCAGCTTTTTCTTCATAAAAATACGTTCTAGGCAATGGAATACCTGACATCATCTACTAACAAAAGTATGTTTTGTTTTTCCGAGTATGTAACAAATTACTTGTGTTTACATGTTCTTCAATGGGAAGAATAGATTCAGGTTATAAACAATTTAGAATATGACTGGAGTCCAGGGACAAATTAAGTTCCTAACCTCAAGGACCCATTGTTTATGAATTGTAATTAAGGCAAACAATATTTTGTTTCTACATAAATTTCCTGATTATGTCATAAATTCATTATAAAAAGTTGCTAAGATATAGACATATTATTTACATTGTGATATTAACTTTTTGTTTTTATTACTTTTGCAGGCATGGCGTAGGTGGGTAGATAATAAAAATGCCTCTGGTATGCAAAGATTAAATACAATTGTAAACTCGCTCATGTTAAGACGTACCAAGGATCAGTTGCAGACTTTGGGATCTCTTCAATGCCTTCCTACTAAACAGTTTCATCAAATAAATTTGAAGTTGCATAAAGATGAGTTTGATGTGTATCAAACAGTGCTCCATTTTTCCAGGTGAGATAGATTTTGTTTATTTAAATTCATTTGTTTTGTGTGTGATATATTTACTCATAACAGCAACTGAGGCTCTTCTTAGCACCTGACGAAAGGAACAAGGATCCCAGAAACATGTGGTATTAATATTACCTTTTTTGTCTGTATTGGCTATCTTTCTTATTCAAGCTTAAAAATTGTTAAATTTGTTTCAAACTGAAATAATTTTTATTAGAACCTTGTAAATAGTAACTTTCCTGCTATTTGTGTTTGATCAAACATGAGATTGAGACTTATTGGATAATCTTCATTGGTTTTACTGCCTGGCTGTGACCAAATTAATACCTACATTAATTCCAGTTGGTGGTACAACTAAAAAATTTGGTACAGCATGAATTTGCTTTTAATTCTCTAACATATTAAAAACATTATACTAATACACACTGTAATCTTATCCCAATTAACCACTTTTTAAAAAAACTCCACTACAATCCTCACAAATGCAACAGGTATTTGGTATAATTTGATGCAATATTACTACAAATGACCTTTGTACAGACAAACTTAAAATAGAGAAACAAAAACTAAGAAAATTTCTAGTGTTTAAGTGCTGGACATTTTGATGAATTTTGGTATTTTTTTGTAACAGTAAAACTTAAGACAATTAAGATAGTACAAAGAACTGAAATCAAAGATAAATATTTCAGGGCTAAAGAAATTAAATAAAACCTTTTATAACTTAAGATTTTCTGTGTCATGTTTAATATTAACAGTATTAGGTTGATTTTTAATTTACAACATTTCAGGTATTAATTCCAATAATGTGGTTCTTAGACTAAAATAGAGGTGTTGTCAAAATCCAAAAAATGATTAAATTTGATTTTAAAAAATACAATTTTCAGTAATTTTTAAGCCTAAATCTTCTTTTTCTAGTTTCATCAAAGAAAACAAAAATCCTATGAGTAAGTTTTCCACTATCAATGTTGTGTATAAAATTAATTGTTAAAATGTGCCTATTGTTATATCAGCCAAACAAAAATAATTTTAAATAAAAGAATTAAAGAGCAAAAATCTAATTTTAAACTGTCAACTTGTAAACACGGTCCCATCACTAAACATCGTATAAAATTTAAGCATTGTTTCAAATTTGACGACACCATTACTTTCTTCAGAGAACCACATAATTGGAAAATATTAATATCTCAAATGTTGTGTATTAAAACTCTACCAAATACTGTTAATATTAAGTATGACCCAGAAATTTTTAACAAGCTAAATGAGGTTTTATTTAATTTCTTTTGCCCTTATATATTTATGTTTGATTTCAGTTCTTTGTTCAATTTACAGTCTTAAGTTTTTCGCTGTTAGAAAAAGACGCCAATCCTTGTCAAAACATCCAGTACTTTAACATTTATTTTATTTACTTTACTTTCTGCAGTGTTTTCACAATTTACTTTAATTAAATTTAGCAAGTAGGATGTAAAGTACAATACATACATAATGTGTAAGCATATATATATATATATATATATATAAATAAATTACTATATTCCTATTTAATAGTAATTACCAAGTAACACGCTTCATATTTCATAGTGTTATTTTCTATAATTTAAATAAATCACAGTATTTAATATAAAATAAATCAATATTCAATAAATTTACATATTTAGACATTCTAGTTATAGGATTATTAGCAATACAGTTTGTTTTATATGATTTAATCTCAATTCCATATCACGTATTTCGTTATTAATCAATTTCAAGATAAATCTGAAGTCTATAGAAATTTGTTCTGATTCTAGATTTATTAGTTTTTGTTTCTCTATATTCATTTTGTCTGTATGAAGGTCATTTTTATATTTTATTTTGAAGACATTATTTTCTATATTATAATTCCATGCATATTTAGAAATCTATACAAACAGACTGCATATACTAACCCCACCCTGGGTTTCTTATACTTGACCTGTCATCTCATCTAATCCCTTCTTGGCCAAAGTCTTGAACTTTCTGAAATCTTCAATACTGGCATCCTACCCCGCACATACTGGACTCGCGCAGAAACACACCTTGTGTCAACAGTATACTAAACCTCTCTATGAAAACGCTTGTTTGACAATGTTTTCTTGGTACATAATCAGGATTTCACATCTTCCCATTCTCCATCCATTGACCACTTGCCTGTGACACCCTAAAATTCTGAGAAATGGTAAAGTGGAAGCCATACTACACTAAGTATCCTCCAGCTAATGGAGAACCATTAAACACTTCAGTTCATTTGTGTCCAAATTTAAAGAACCTTCCAAAGTTATCCCATTCATTCTATTCTCCTTTATGACACCAACATCTTTTTTAACTCCCTTCCCAACAACTGAACCTCACCAAATAGCTCAGCAGTTGTCAAACTGTGGTATGTGTACCAATAGTGTTACCCCAATACATTCCTTGTGTATTCCTTCATTTCCCATCAATCAATGTTACTAGAAATCAATGTGTTTTATATTATATTCAACTCTAAATGTTTGGAAGATACCAAGCCAGTTATAAAAGTTTGGGCACTAATTTAACAAGAATAGATTTTGATCGGCCAGTGAAGTTTGATCAAATGTCTCGTTATAGCTCAGGTACTCAGGTTGCCTTCAATGTGACTTACCTGTCCTACCATGTTATGTCATATGCAATTCCTTTAACATAGACAAATTTCTTATTATAAAAGACCCTATATTTGTGCTAGAATCAAAAAGCAGCAGTTTGAGCAAGAAAGTTTCTTGTGTTCCCAAAACGGCATTAGTGCCAGCACTTCCGCCAAATCCTGAGCGACAAGGTACACCAAAAGAAGAATCAAAAAAGAAAATGAAGATTGCTGGACCACATTACAAGTACAGTGAAGACTATTTGTAATAGAGCTTTTATTATATTGAAAGTGACGCCTACCAGCAGGATGTGTGCAATATCTGTTGACCAGTTCATGAAGAAATCCTTACTTCAGTGAAATTTTACAACTAGGCACACAGCATTTGTAATTTTTTTGTTATTCAAAACTGATAATTTAGCTCTCTACAACATCCAAGACAGTTGTGTAATTGTCATTCTCCCAGATGACAAGGGCTCCACCACTGTAGTCATGGACCTTGTGAACAGCTAGCTGAAGTACTTGAACTGCCTGTGGATGATAAAGTATACAAGTCTGTTCCTATTTACCCCCACTCATCCATCATTGCCAAAATAGACTAGCATGTTTGGGCACATGACCCACTTAAAAAACTAGTGTCTGCTTCCATTGAACTCCTTACAAAAAAGGGGAAAAAAAGGCAAGATGGCCCCACCATATACCAAATCTGGTGTTTCTGACTACAATCTTCATGCCAAAAGCTTTTTTTTCTTTGACACTCTGGTTTCTCTAACCCATACTTGAAAAACTATCTTTATTAATCATCAAGTATACAAACCATTTCCTTTGTCGGCTCCACGGATTCACAAATCCTCTTCTTCCCAATATGACTGCTTACCACAGTTTTATCCATTTACACTAACATCTTCCATGCAGAGTGCCTGCCCGCACTTTAATATTTCATGTCTCACATGCTACATAATCCCTCGTCATGAAAACACACACCACATACAAACTTTCTGTTTGCCTTCATCAGGAACTACTTTTTTTTAATAAACAACTACCACCAGGTAAGTATCACAGCCAAAGCCAGCTGAATGTTTTCATGCTATATGTAACAACTGGCACAGTAGTACAACTAACCTAATTATGATTAATAGATATCTTCCTGTTATGAAGTCGTGGACCAGATTCACTGACCAAAGTGCTACAAAACCAAACAAAAAAAAAATTTCCGTTAACTTGGAGATACTCCCTCACTAACATCACCTTCTTTGATATTAAAACTAGTTCTGGTCTAATAACCATTTTAAACCTACTAACACCTTACAATACCTCCACTTCAAAACATCCTCTTCAGATACTCCCCCACCTGCCCAAGGATCACATTTAGATGCACCAAAAATATTTGGCTCAGGCAGGCAGGACCTGCATAATCTGTTCAGTACACATGCCTTAACCATCACAGATACTGGATCTAGTACGTGACCAGATGAATATAGACAGTCTTATTAGCTTACGCAGGGTCAAGTCCAACTCCAGTTGAATATTTCAAGATTTTCCTTCTTCTACCTTACTTCTCCGTGCTTCGAACAAATGCTTTTCTTTATGCCCAACTCTACGCCCGAGCATATGCGTTCATATCAAGTATATTCCCACCTTTTTCCTATTTATTTTTATGGTTCCTCACTATCCAAGATCCATTGTGACTTCGTCAAAGAAAGGAAAGGAAGCTAAAAAGTAAATGAATGAGAATGGGGAATGGATTAAATAGATCATTACAATAATTATCATAACTTTCATAATATGTGATAGAAGATTTCAACATAATATCACATCTACTGCCACAATTGCTACTATAATAATATTAGAGGATGTTGATCCCAGGACTTTGCCTAGACTATAATGTGTCTAACTGTATGCTGAAGTGAGAGTACCCAAAGATGGAGTTCAGTGTCATGGTAGGTAGGGGGGGTAAAAATACTTAGGGGTGCCTGGTAAAAAAAAAGTAGGGAAAACTGCCTTAAAGGCTCATCAGACGCTGAACTCTATATTTGGTATGTATGACAAGGTCAAATTAAATAACCCATTTGGATAGGAAAGAGAAACAGCGGAGTTGACTTTCCTGATTGTTATTGTCAACAGCTGGTTTAGTTGGGCTGAAGAGTAAAACATATTTCAAATTTTTGAGGTCCTTAGCCCCCTTTTTTCAGGAAAGAAGGTCTGAACTGTGTGCTGGCTGGATTGAAATAGTGATAAAAATTTGTATGACACAACATTGTTACCGTAGTAATATAACAACCTGATTAAAACCTGATGAAAGTACAAGACCATACTGACAAATGCGATAAAATTTTAAAATGTCTGAAAAGTTTCATCTTTTATTTATAATATTAATAAAAATGACAAAAATTAAAATATTATTGATATTGTTATTCAAGTATCTTGAGATTTTATGCTTTAAGCTAATAAAAATGTTGTCCTTGTATGGTGAGGTGATGATATTTTGATCATAATGTTAATAGATAATTTTTTACTATCTTTAATGCCTGCTCTTGAAAAAGCTAATTTTTTAATTGATGGTAGTGTTTTCAATAATTATTAAGAATGTAATATTAACCAGATAAGTTATAGAGGTATTCAAAAATTAATATAATTTGAAATGTAGATACAGAGATATATTTTAAAGGTATACTTTGGTTCACTGGCTGTCGTAATTAATCACTGATTCAATCTTTTTCATCTGTATGAAATTTGTTTTTAGGACACTTGTTTCTCAGTATTTACTCCAGAAGGCCGAAAAGGATCAGCAACTATTCGGGACTCCTTACCAATCAGATGCAAGGAAAAACAGAAGTAAGTGTTCAAATTCAGCAAAATTTGTGGTTGAATACTGTTCAGTTGCCTGTTGTCTCAGAGGGTAGATGAGTCTGGAGGAATTTCTGATCAGTTGTGCTTTGGAAGTTTATTGTGTACAAATCTGTGAATGTGACATCATAATTTCCTTGTTCACGGCGGCTCTCTTCAGTGGAAATATGTCAAGACAATTCTATTGTGCTACTGTGGTAATAATTTCATGTAACTACACTCACATATAACTTTATATAATATAATAAATAATTTAAATTAACAATAATTGGCGGGCATAAATTTTATATGAAAGAGAATTTTGTTTTACTGCAATCTGCAATGAAAGCCATAATTGCCCAATGAAAATATTATCTCATCCTTTTAGCAACTTGCACAGTTCTGCAAAACCATGTGTTATTTCCCTCTAAAATCAAATATGTCTTCCAAATAAAATATTTTAACAGTTCCAAACCAAGAACTATTATAATGTAGATTAACAGACTAAAAAACCAAATAAGTCCTCCAAATTTAAGTAAAATGATTAATTTAACCTACCTCAATATACATATAAGCTTTTGGCCTCTGTAAAAACCATCATCATCATCTTTTGAAATACGAATTAATATAAATTTAATGTCTGAATTAATATACTTAAGTAGAGAAACACCTGTATAAATAAATTAAACTAGATACATAGTTAGATATATAGAGAACTAAGGAAATACATATGTCATGTAGGTAACAAGTCACATTGATGTAGGTTCCATATATCATGTAAGCGAAATTTGGCGGACTTTATTGGTTTTTAATCTGTTAAAATGTTATTTTCATAACTATATTAAGACTCTGTACAACTCGAAAATTGTCGTGTCAGAAATGGCTCAATATCCAAATATTTTCTTTAATACAAAAATTTAACAACTTTTTCTTCCTTCCCTTTTTACAAAATATAATAAATACATTAAATAATTAATTATTGACTTACATGATGATATTGTCCCGTGTTTAAACGTATAAAGCGTTGCACAAGTTCTTTGACGCTGGGCACTGAGAGAAAATTTAATGTCCAGGGTCAGCGAAGAGATTCGACCACTGTGAGGCAGGCAGTGCCACATTGCCGCAGCTGCTTATTGCAGTTAGCGGAATGCCAAACCCACTACATTCAATTGGGACAGATAACTGAGCAGAATCGCTCAGTCTACCTGCTCCCAGACGCTCTTCACTTGTATCGTGCCTGAGGTCTAATGTGGCTGCACATCTGTTTCATTGTGCGGCATAGCTGTGTTTGCAGACCAAGTGCTGTAAGAATTCTAGCACAAGAAACGGTCAGATTATGGATCTTTGCTGGTGATGAGGAGTGTGAAAAGCTGTGCTGCGAATTTCGCATTTGTTATTCAAGCCAAGATTCCTGCGTTGTCACGGTGACAGCATTGAATGGCCAGCTGGCTGCTTTAGCAGGAAGTAGGGCAACACAAAGCGGGGAGTTTAAAGTCTTTGATATATAAGTATAGATTTGCAGTGTTAAAACATTATGAAGGTTCTTAAAATTAAGAAAAGTATTTCTTCATAAATTATTTTGTGTGCTGTAGCAATAAAATATTATATTGACAGGCACACAGTTCAGGCCTTCCTTCCTAACAAAGGGTGCTCAGGTCCTTCAAAATTTGAAAAATATGTGTTTTTTTCCTATACCATTCAACTGATTGCGATGAAACATTTGTGCCAGAGTCGATGTGATTAATAGTTTCTATCCAGATGTTTTTAGTGTATAATTTCAACTCCTTATAGCATCACTAAGGCACAGGGCCAAACATTGTTACATAAACATAATGTTAAACAGCCAAGATTGGTGTCACTTCCAAGGTTAATGAAGTCAGAGTCTAATTCTGATATTCAGTATGTGAGGGGTGAGGGAGGAAGTGGGTTGAGAGGCTGTTATATAAAAGCAATAAGTAAATAACAAAACTGGTATTGAATTTGGGGTTATGGAAGTTGCTGAATTTAATTACTGATTAAGATGTAGTTAAGCCCTTAGTAGTGAGAGTGGACAGGGGTAAACCAAATTTCCACATACAATTTTAAATGTGTAGAGCAATTTCTACCAAACTTAAGATCCTACATGTTACTTACAATTCAGGGATTAAGTCACACCTACCAACTCTAGGGATGGGGGGAGAAATGGTGGCAATTAAAAAACATTCATAAACTGCCATTATTAGCATTGAATTAAATGTTTTTGGGGTCACAGAATTTGATAGTGTTATTCTACTTTTAAATGTTATAGTTTCAACTTGAAAAGGCGAGTAAGGTACTTATACAATTGGTGATGGACGTTACATAAAAAAAGTAATGTAAAAGACCGTGTTTGGTGTTGATCACAGGTTTGTAGGAGTCACCCAGTTTAATTCTTGCATTATCCATGATGTTTAAGGAAATTTTATGTTCTTTGATGTGTATGTGGACAACAAAAGATACTGATGGTATTCTTTACCCTCTTGAGTTACCAGGTGTAGTTTTTTATTTTCTTATAGTACCAGTTATTTCTTTGGTCTCTATTTAGTTGGAGGATTTATTTATTTTAATCCTTTCAACTAGAAGTATTTTTTAAACTATTAAGTTGGCAAGCATTTTTCACACTTTTAATTTGGTGTTATATTTTAGACACTTATTTTACGCTTAAGGAAAATACCACACTTGTTAGAGTACTGTCATCATCATTCTGGTTTATTTAAGGTTAGATGCTAAGGGATTACATCTGGGAGGGGAATGTAAATAGAAAAATGTTCCAAACAGAGACACTATTGATGCTGGTTAAATGAAATTTTTACCAAGAAGTTAGTGTTGAATTAGTTCCTTCTCCAGACTAATTTAAGTAATAAAACTTTTTACAAAATTTATAACTAATCTAATTTTTTAAAACCATAACTATTCATTTTCAATGTAAACACCACAAAATTCACATTTTGTAACAGACCTTTACATTTCTCCTACAAATTGTACTTGGAACTGACTTAATAATTTATGTGTTTTTATTGACAAGTATTTTTTTTTCAGATCTACAAAATAATCCATTTCTAGGAAATAGTGATTTAGCAGTTTTAAATAAACAAATAAATGCAGTTCAAGATGTAAAAACATTTCAGATTCTTGTTCTTATATTGCGATTAAGGCAAATATGCTGTCATCCAGGACTTATAGAATCAGTGAGTAAATTTTACAATGAGAGACTTAATCAAAAGAGATTTTCCCTCCATGAGATAATTTGTGAATTACCTGTTCCATCTAGATTTGTTAGTTATTCCAAGTATAATATGAAAATTTTGATCAAGGACTAATATTTTTAATTCTACCATGTATAAATTTTAACCCAATCTATTTTAAGTGAGTAATATAACCTGCCAGATATTTCCAGGAAGGAACTCTGACAGACAGAACAGGAGGCTGGACCTCCAGTTAGACGTCGCTGCTGCCTGCCAGATATAAAAAATTAATTTTAATGCCAAAAACATTTTTTATTTTCTCATAGTGGAAGGTCATTTATAAATTAAAAGTAGTTTTAAAATGCTATTGCTTTGATGGACTTATTAATATATATTGTTTGTACATGTGTGTGTGTGTGTATGCTTGTGATATTGGTATAATAGGACTAACAGTGGTTTACCTGGTGTTAATAATGTAGAGAAATTTGGTGGAGAGTCAAATCAATGTTCTAGCGGAGTACTCCTAACTGTTGAAGGGATGTAACACCATGAAAATTTCTCTGAATTCTTTACCTCATGGAATTCATCTTTAATGCATGGATGAATGATAGTTTCAATGTCTCTCTAATCACATCATATTAATCTAGAGTATCTGACACATTAACTTCTCAAATGTGGCTGCTTGTTGCTTAATCGTGATAGTGAATTATTGGCTGTGTTCACAATGTTATGCAACAGCATTAAAATTTGAAATGCAGTTGCCTAGTCCAATGATTTTTGTGGACAATTTTATTATAGCTCATTCTCGATTCTGTTCCTAGAAAATATCAGTGAAAACAGAAACTTTATAAATGTTTATTCTTATTTAAATTTAAAAGCTTAAAGTCTTCTGAGTCAATCTTTTTATGTACCTAACGACTTCAGACCACATAAAATAACCTTTGAATGTGGATCCAGTCTAATGTAAATCAAAGCATCCTGTGCCAGTCTTAATAATGGGGTTGTGATCCAACATTATAGAATTTTATAATAATACCACTATTATATCTTTCTCATGTTTATGAAATTGATAGTATAATATATATTATAATTAAAAATCAAACTTTATCTGACTTGTATTAAATATAATTAGTGAAAACTGGCCAAAAGTCAGAATTTATTTATAAAACATAAAATTTACAATAAATTAAAATACATAATGTTTCATCCCATATTTTAAGAACCTCTTCAGATATATATTATTTGATTATACAGTTCTGGTTAGAAAAGATGAAACACTATTTAGTAATCTCAGTAAAATTACAAAGATGAATCCACTAAAAACATTAAATATTATGATTAAACATCATTACTAAAAAAATTTAAAAATCCTTTAATAAAAATTTATTTTGTAGATGATAAATAAAGAATCTCATGAAGCAGACGGCCTAGAGGATAGCAATGACCAAGAAGATGAACTGGAGTCCAAACTAAAAGATTTATCTTTACTGGATGATAACATTGAGGGTGCAGATGTTAAAACAAAAGTGTTGGTGAAGGATAATCCAGTATTTAAAATACATAGAAGTAGTTCCAAGGTATTTTCCCTATAGACTTAAATATTCAATTGTGAATCAATTATTCATATATTTTTAAAAGTAACGTGTTTAACTTGTATAGTTAATGATTTTTTTTTACTTAGGGTTTTAAAAAATTTCTGTGAAGTCTATAAATTTAATTTATTATTCAATTATGTTACTTGGCCAGTTATTTTCTTAGGCCAATAATTACATTGACTCTATATTCTGAAATACAATATTGTTTGTGCTTGAACTCTGATCATAAAATTTTTCTTTGATATCCCATACAGAACTGATTTTTGATTCTGGGAGCCTGCAATAGGAATTCTCATGTGCTCCTCCAGTTTTTCACTCATGGCATCACATTCTAAATTTTCTCAGATTTTATTTGAGGAAATTTTATCCCCATTAATCACCAATATCTTGGAGGGTGGTTCTCAATGACTGCTTCTTAGAATCTGGTCATTGCACGTTCAGACTTGTTTGTTTTTCCATTCAGGGTCCTCCATGTCCGCATTCTGGCATATAAGACTTACCACTATTCAAACTATAAAGCCCCATTTATTTTTATTATTAAGCTACTACTTGCTGGGTGCCCGGCGTTGCCCGAGATGTCATTTATCTATAACCATCCATAAGACTCCAATTTTGGTTACTTTTGCGCTATTTTTATGTAAAGCTCCTCGAACCCTATCCCTAAATGTGCTCACCTCTCATGACGAAGGGGGATGAAGTCATTGACTAAATATATCACTGTTTTTACATGTTAGAAGATGACCACCCCCACAAATATGCGATAAGCAAAAATAATGTATTCCACGCAAAAATTGGCCGATTACATTGTCTGAAAATTTATTCCCTCGCCCAACAACTCCCAAACCCGTCGCTTTACCCAGGTTGTCACAATTAGATTCAGCGACATTCATAGTCTCGGAATTGATTCGATTCTCGGTTTTTTTGCGGGTTTTTATTTAACGTACCTCCACCCCACCCCTAAGCTTGCTCCCCTCATAGGGGTTAAATTATACACAAACAACATCGGTATAAATACTATCAAAGTAATTAACCCCAGGAAATAATTATCGCAAATATGGACCGTTTAACATGTTTGAAATTTTTCACCCCCGACCACTCCCGCTTCGGGGACTTAAACGGTCAAGTTTAATGTCATAATTAAACTCAGTGACAATCCTGATAGTTTCTGGCTTATTTTTATCTAATGCTACTTCAACGCCAACCCTTAAGGGTGCACCCTTCCGAGTCCGAAAGGGGTTGAAATTACTCACAGAGAACATGTAGGGAAATTTTATTAATCTAATTCATTCCGAAATATATTTAATTGACAAAAAAAAAGCCGGTCAACTCATCCCAACCCAGCCGATACCCGCGCGTTGTCCAGATTGTCATAAATAAATTCAGCGACATCCATTACCTTCGATTTGACTCGAATCTCAGTTGTTTTCCTGTTATTTTCAAGGAAATTAATTAAACACAGTGACAATCCCGATAGTTTCTGGTTTCTTTTTATATAATGCTACTTCACGCCCACCCTTAAATGTGCACCCTTATGAGTCCGAAAGGGGTTGAAATTATACACAGAGAACATGTAGGGAAATTTTATTAATGTAATTCATCCCGAAATATATTTAATCGACGCAAAAAACAGCCGGTCAACTCATCCCAACCCAGCCGATACCCGCGTGTTGTCCAGATTGTCATAAATAAATTCAGAGACATCCATTACCTTCGATTTGACTCGAATCTCGGTTGTTTTCCCGTTATTTTCAAAAAATCCCCTCCAGCCCCACCCCTATCATGCCTACAAACAACATCGGTAGAAATACTATCAACGTCAATGGTCCCGGCATTTATTTATTCCACGCTATTATCGATGATTTAACATGTTAGAAAATTTCCATCCCATCCACTCCCGCCCATTGGGGCTAAATGGCCAATTTGATGCTATATTTGAACTAGACGACATCCATAACCTTAGATTTGACTCCAATCTCGGTTGTATTCGCGTTATTTTATTGCAGCGTTCCTCCACCCAACACCTAAAAGTGCTCTACTGATAATCCCGACCCGCTTCTCAGGGTGGTAGACGCGTCTCAGCCCAACAGTCGATAGAAACACTATCAATATCTGTGACCCCTAAAAATATTTATCCGACTGAAATATCGACTGTTTTAGCATGTTTAAGTATTTCAACCCCCGTCCACCCCCGCTTCTGGGGTTGGTAGACGCGTCTCACCCCGACAGTGTTGTTTTCCTGGTCGCAAAGAACCCGTGTACGAAATTTGGTGAAATTTGCTCCAGCGGTAAAGATTTGTATTCTCCACCCCAAACGCTAGGGGTGCTCTTTCCCCAGGCTGTCGAGGTTGAAAATTATATTCTGATATCATCAGTGGAAAGACTATAAATATCTTTGACCCCTAAAAATATTTATCCGACTGAAATATCGACTGTTTTAGCATGTTCAAATATTTCCACCCCCGCTTCTGGGGTGGTAGGCGCGTCTCACCCCGACAGTGTTGTTTTCCTGGTCACAAAGAACCCGTGTACGAAATTTGGTGAAATTTGCTCCAGCGGTGTAGATTTGTACTATCCACCCCAAACGCTTGGGGTGCTCTTTCCCCAGGGTGTAGAGGTTGAAAATTATATTCAGATATCATCAGTGGAAAGACTATAAATATCTTTGACCCCTAAAAATATTTATCCGACTGAAATATCGACTGTTTTAGCATGTTCAAATATTTCCACCCCCGCTTCTGGGGGTGGTAGACGCGTCTCACCCCAACAGTGTTGTTTTCCTGGTCGCAAAGAACACGTGTACGAAATTTGGTGAAATTTGATCCACTGGTATAGATTTGTATTCTCCACCCCAAACCCTAAGGGTGCCCTTTTCCCAGGGTGTAGGGGATGAAAATTATATTCAGAAAACATCGGTAGAAACACCATAAATATCTTGGACCCCTAAAAATTATTATCCGACTAAAATATCGGCTGTTTTAGCATTTTTAAATATTTCAACCCCCGTGCACCCCCGCTTCTGGGGGTGGTAGACATGTCTCACCCCGACAGTGTTTGTTTCCTGGTCGTAAAGAACACGTGTACGAAATTTGGTGAAATTTGCTCTACCAGTGTAGATTTGTATAACGAACATACATACAAACATACATACACTCTTTTTTATTTATAAGATTAGGCATTTTCCTGGTGATAGCTATATCTACAAAAATGACATATATACAAATATAACATATATTTATCTGGATAACATAAACCAACTGTCTTTGTAAAGTTTATTTTCATATACCTGAAAAAAAAGAGAAACAATCCCAACCCCCAATTTCTCTTTACTGCACTTCCCTTTTTTATTTCATACTAGCTGGGTGCCCGGCGTTACTCGTGTACTTATTTATATAAACTCGAAAAAGTATTTAATTGAATTCTTAAATATATTCCTTGAGTATTTCAGGATATAATCGTCTTTCAGTCTTCATACATTACGAAATATTACATTTATGAAATTGTTAGCTAGACTCACAACTAATACAGCGCGAAAATTAACTTACGTTTTCCCCAAGGATGGTAAAGTAATTCGTATTCTTCTTTATTACCATTCGATGGAGTATTGCTGTATAAAATTATACTTTTTATTTAAAGAAAATATTTCTGCTTTATTTCATTCCTAATAAAGGAGATATTTCCTTTTTTCGTTGCGTAGTAACGTCTTTCTCTCGAGTGACGTCATTGTCTCTTGGCGCGCAGTAATTTAATATTTTATGATCACGGTTTTTAATTATAATTCTTTCCACATGTATGCTAGGCGTTTCTCACCCTCACAGTACCGTTTCTCGTGTTTTGAAGAATTTGTGTACCAATTTTTGTTGCAATCTATCCACGCTTTTAAATTTGTATAGAAATTAACGTAAATACATACATACAAATATACATCCTTTTTTATTATATAGATTTCTTTTCTCATAAATCACTTCACTGCTTACCATGATTACCAGATAAAAATTAATAAGTGTAATGAGAAATATGTGTGTGTGTCATTTTTTAGTCAAAAGTATTATTTTTATTCATATTATGTTATCTAAATGTTTTCTGTAATTTCCTTTAATTGTGAATTGTTTAAGTTTATAAAAAATAAAGGTTAGAACGGAATAAATTTTTATCTTTTGGCTTTCTGTCTGAAAAAAAAAGTTCTTAGTGTGCTGATTGAATCATATAACTGTGGGTAAGAATCATGACTTGTTTATTGTTGATGAGTGTTGTGTAATTAAGCTATAGGGCAAGAAATTGAATTGGATAACATATTTCTTTCATTATATTTTATCAAAGATAATTTGCAAATTCAGTGCAATATGCTTGTAGTATTAATACATTCTAAGTCTCTCATTCCTTCCCCTCTCTTACCCCTCCCCCTTCCCAAATAATTTTAATCAATCTACAATGGATCAGTGAGGAACACCATACACAACCTCATAAACACCCAATGTCAGGTGGTATGACTGCTTACCTAGAGAGTTTAATAAACTTGTATATTCCACAACTGCTGTGAAATGCTTGTAGCAATTTCAACCAAACTTAGTACAATGTGGGAATGGTCACTGTTGGGGGTAAGGCACCCCGTTGCCCATAGATATGGGGGTGTTAAGTGGGTGACATTTATAATATAATGTGAAAACAACTTATATTCGTGTCAAACACATAGAATTCAGTGCCACCTGAGACGAACAGTGACATTAACTATAATTCAAAAAAATAAATACAATTACTTTCAGAGGCAGTGATATTTATTTGAAAGTAAACCAATACAAAAATATAAAGATTTTATTAAATCACTAGATGGGTGCCTGGCTTGTCTTATATCCGTAGCCCCTGATTTGACTCCGATCTCAGTTATTTTTGCATTATTTTTATGTAACAATCTTCTCCTCCCCCTCCCCCAAGTGTGCTCTCCTCCCACGCTGAAAGAGGTAGAAATTATACTCAAACAACATTGGTAGAAATACTATCAATGTTATTGACTTCGTCAAACTTTATTCCACACAAATATCAACCGGCTAATGTGTTTGAAACTTTCCACCCTGGGTTGGGAGAGTTAAATGACACGTTTAATGTCATAATTAAACTCGGTGACAACCATAACTGCAGATTTGGTTTTACATTTTTATGTAATGTCACTCCAACCCCACCCATTATGGTGCTCCCCACCTTAGACCAAAAGGGGTTGAAATTACACACAGAGAACATGTGGGGACATTTCATGAATCTCGTTGATCCTGAAAAATATTTATTCCACCCAAAAATAGACCAGTTAATGTGTTTGAAAATATCTACCCCTGCCCATCTCCACCCCGACACGTTGCCCAGATTGTCGTAAATAAACTCAGTGACATCCATAACCCTGATTTGACTAGAATGTCGTGGGTTTTTTTGCTTTATTTTTATGTAATGCCCCTCCATCTCCACCCCTAAGCATGCTTCTCTCCCATGCTGAAAGGAGCTGAATGTATACACAGAAAACATAGGTAGAAGTACTATTAATCTGATTGATCCTGATAATATTTATCCAACGCAAACATGGTCTGTTTAACACGTTTAAATCTTTATCCCCATCTACCCCCGCCTGTGGGCATTACATGGCAAGTTAAATGTCATAATTAAACTCGGACACATCCACATCCCTGGACGTGACTCCAATCTCAGATGTATTCACGTTATTTTCTTGTAACACCCCTCCACCCCTAAGAAACACTACCAATGTCTTTTACCCCTAAAAATAAGTACTCGACTCAATAATTGGCTGGTTTAGCATGTTTGAATATTTCCACTGCCATCCAACCCAACTTGGAGGAGTTAAACAGTAAGATGAAAGTTATTATTGAACTCTATGTGAAATTCATAACCCCATAATTGAATCCAATCTCTATTTTTTTGTGTTAGTTTTATGTAATGCCACTATACCTACATCCTTAAGGGAGCATGTAGAGAAATTTTATGAATCTTATTTATCCCAAAAATATGCATTTGGTGTAAAAATCGGACAGTTAACTAGTTTGTAGATTTCCACCCCTGTCCATCCAGCCCCTCCCACCCCATCCCACCCCCGTGTGTTGTCATAAATAAACTCAACAATGTCCATAACTCCAAATTTCGAATCACTGTAGGTTTTGTGTTATTTTTATGTTTGCATCAACGCCAAACAGGAGTTGAATTTATATATTAAAAAAAACATTGTTGCAAATATTTATTATCAATGTCATTGACCCCAACAAACATTTATCCACACAAATATGGAACAACGGGTTAATATGTTGACTGCTACGACAATTTTCAGAAATCTGGCCTAAAATGACAATTTGATTTAATCACATTACATTATTAAAAACTCTAATTCTAGTGCATAGTTATCATCAAAAAGCATAAAAAAATGTGTTTTTTAAAAAAAAAATGTTTCATTAATTATCTCATAGTTTGCTTCTGTAACAGAAATCTCTTTGCAGAAGCCAACTACGAGTTAATTCGCATGCACACATGCTTCGACCTGTCACTTCGCTAAAGCTGAATCATGAATACACGTCCATATTCGTTCATAGTATCTCAGAAATTGTCGAGTGCATCACATTTATGTCTTTCTTGAGTGTTTTGTTTTATAAATAATTATTGTTGTAATTAAATTATCAAGAACCTAATATGGATAAGAAAAGACCACTGACTCAATGAAATTGAGTACTATGCAAATCTATGTGATTCAGAATTTGACAGGATTTTTGGCGAGGATGGTAAAGACAGTAGTGATTATCAACAGTCTGAGAATTCAATTGACTTTGAAGATGAAGTCGTCTCCGAACCTGAAAATAATGACTATGATTCCCAAGCAACAACATCAAATGCAAATGATAATTTGTGGACAGAAATTCGACAAAATCCTGAATTATTTATTTTCCAAGAAAATGTTGGTGTGAAATTGGATACGTCAAATTTTACAGTACAAACGCTGGTGGACTTATTTTTTCAAATGAGTTTCTTGCATTAGTGGTGGAACAAACTCATTTATATGCTGTGCAAGAAATTGAAAAACACAAAGCAATAAAAAAATCTAATGTGTTATCAAAGTGGCAGGACGTCAGTGCTGCAGAGATAAAAGTTTTTATTGGACTTTTGTGGCAAATGGGACCTTATACTTTTCCATCAATTGAACATTACTGGAGCACAAACAACCTTTATAATGTAAACTTTTGGTGCTCACATATGAGTTGAAATCGATTCCAGTTGTTACTTCGTTATTTTTATTTGGTTGATAACTTAATACTATCTGCCGACATATTATACAAGGTGAGACCAATACTAAATCATTTCAATAATATTATGCGTGAAAACTATGTATGAGACAAAAATATTTATATTGACAAATCCATGATGCTATGGCGGGGAAGATTGCTTTTTTGCCAATACATAAAAAATAATAAACACAATTATGCTATAAAACTGTATGATTTACAGCGGAAAATCTGAGGAAACTGGCAATAATGTAATTCACACTATTGACGTTTTACATTTACTTGAGGACTATCTCGATAAAGGATACACAGTTTCCATGGATAATTTTTATAATTCTGTTACTCTTACAAAACTGCTAAATACACTTAAAACTTGTGTGTGTGTGGAACCTTATGAAATAACAGAAAAGGAAACCCCAGAGATGTGGTAAATTGTAAACTGAAAAAAGGGGAGCGTATTTGGCAGCAAAATGGTCCTGTTACTGTATGCAAATGGAAAGACAAATGAGATGTCCTTAGCGTTTCAAACATGCATGCTGTTGAAATGGTAGAGGTGCCCAATCACAATGGAAAAATTTCTACGAAACTGAATATAATTTGAGATTACAAGAATGGAATGGCTGGCATTGACTGATCAGATCAAATGCTTTTGTACTACTCATCTCTAAGAAAGACTTAGATGGCCCAAAAAGGTTTCACTACATATTATAGAGATACTAGCTGGGTGCCCGGCGTTGCCCGAGATGTCGTTTATCCATAACCCCCGATTTGACTCCAATCTAAGTAGCTTTTGCGTTATTTTATGACACAACTCGACCCCTATCCCCAAATATGTTCACCTCCCATTCCGAAAGAATTTGAACTCATTGACCCTGAAATAGTTTCATTGAACGAATATATCGTCGTTCTAACATGTTTGAAAATTTCCAGCCCCGCTACAGTAGGTTAAACAAAGAAAAATTTCCACGCAAAAATCGGCTGGTAACATCGTTTGAAAATTTCTACCTTCGTTCAGGCCTCCTCCCTCCCACACCGCGCGTTATTCAGTTTGTCACAATGAAACTCATCGACATCCATAACCACAAAACTTTGGTCTATTCGCGATATTTTCATGTAACGAAACACCAAACGCCACCCCAAAGCGTGCTCCCCTTCCATGGCGATAGAGATTGAAATTATTCACAGAGAATATCGACCTTAATATAATGAATTTAAATTATACCGAAAAATATATATTGGACGCATATGTGGGCCGATTAACATGTTTGAAAATTTTTATCTCTCTTCAGTCCCACTCGTGGGGGTTAAACTGCAAGTTGAATGTCATAATTAATCTCAGCGGCATCCATAACCTCATATTCGATTCCTATATCGGTTCTGTGTGTTATTTTTATGTAATGAAACCTACCCTTCATGGTTCTTTCCTCTCGAGTCGATAAGGGTTGTAATTATACACAGAATATATTAAAAAATATTATTAGTGTCATTAACACCGCTAAATATTTATTTGACTATCGATAGGTTAACATTTTTTAATATTATACCCCCACCCACGTCCGCCCAGCCCCACTCACCCTCGCTCGCCTCTACGCGTTAACCAGGTTGTCATAAATAAATTCAGCAACATCCATAACCCCGATTTTTATCGAATCTCGGTTGTTTTCGCGTTATTTTCTTGTAACACCCCTCCACACCTACCCGTGCTCGCCTTACAAACTGAAAGTTGTTAAAATTATACAAAAATAAAGTTGTAGAAATACTATCAATCAAATTTATGCTAAAAATAATTATTAAAGCAAGTACAGAACTCGATTACATGTTTCAAAATTTCCACCCTGACCACCCCGTCCCTTGGCGTTAAATGGCGAATTTAATGTCATAATTAAACTCAGCGGCAACCATAACCCTGGATTCGACTCTAATCTCGATTGTTTTTGCGTTATTTTTTTGTAATGCCACTCCACCACCAACCCTAAGGGCAGCTCCCCTCCAAATCCTGAATACCATATAGAGAAATTTTATTAATCTCATTGATCCCGAAATATATCTATTCGACGCAATAAACGGCCTAAAAACATTATTTACAATTTCTACCCCCGCCCAACTCCTCTCACCACAGTCAACCCTCGAGCGTTGCCGAAATTGTCGTAAATAAACTAAACGTCAGGCATTACCTTTGATTTGACTTGAATCTCGGTTGTTTTAGCGTTATTTTCTGTGAAACTCCCCTCCACCACCAACCGTAAGCGTTCAGCCCCTCCTGCTGCAAGTGGTTGAAATTTTACACACATAACATGAGTATACTATCAAACTAATTAACCCCAAATACATTTATTCAACGCTAACATCGGCCGTAATTTCATGTTTTTAAATTTCAACCCCCGTCCCCCTCCACCCCTCGAGGTTAAATGGTCAATTGATTGTCAAAATTAAACTCACCGACATCCATTACCCTGGATTTGACACCTATCTCGGTTGTATACGCGTTATTTTCTACTAACACTCGTAAGAGTGCTCCTTTTCTATAATAAAAAAGGGTTGAAATTATACTTACATAACATCTGTAGAAACAATATGAATCTCTTTGACCCCAAAAAATTTTTATCCGCCTAAAATATCTGCAATATTAGCAAGTTTGAATATTTCCACCCCCACCCGTAAGGGTGCTCCTTTCTCATGCCGAAGGGGGTGAAGTTATACACAAACAGCATCCAGAAAAACACTAACAAATCCAATGACACCGACAAATAATTACTCAACGCAAATATTGACTGTTTTAACCTGTTGTTTTTATTAATTTACAACCCCGCTACCCTCGCCAAGTCTTATCCCCACAGTTTTTCCAGATTTTTAAGAATATGTCTACCCAGGATTATTGCAATTTATCCACAAGTTTAATTGTTTATAAATAATGTACAAACATACATGATTTTTTCTTACATAGGCAACTGAGTGCAGGGTTTTTATTTATATTGCCCTGGTAGAGAAATTAATTCTATATGGTTAATGGTTAACACGTGATGTAAATGGCATAAGACCATCACATATTAACCCCTTTATGGATAAAACCCAACATATTAATGAATCTGTCTCTATTTCCTATCCAAATGACTTAATATTTTTGACTATGACATATCTCAAAAAACAAAATTATCACCATTCGGTTCTATATGTATAGTTAATTATATTTTTACTCTTCAGTATGGATTTATCAGCTTCAATAATTAGAACTGACTTACCTAACATCACATATATTAATCTCAATCAGATGAACTTTTGACGTAGTGCACATTAATTTAGATTCCATATTTGGGAAGAGCTAGTTAAATTTACATATGTAATATTTTTCCATTTATGAGCTATTATGTAATATATATATATATATATATATATATATATATATATATATATATATCTGTGTGTGTGTTTGTATTTATACAAATTTGGGAATTGTTTTAAATAATGTGTATTAATATGTTATATGAGAAACATCAAGGCAAAATCAGCTGTAAGCCCTATTTATTAAAAATGATAATGACCCTACCTAAAATATATATATATATATATATATATATATATATATATATACATATTCAATATTATTATTCACTGTCAGCTACTTAGAGAAGGAAAAATACATCAAATTTAACAATGAACAAAAACATACAATACACAACAATGCCATGATATGCACAGCAATTATGCAAAAAACTACAATTATATGAAGAGTGTATTAAATTTTGGTAAAAAGCTCTATATTATAAACTTTCCATTTAATTTAAATATTTTGATTTTAATATATTCAAAAATAACTTTAAAATATTCCTTGTGAAGAACTGTTATTATATATGTGTGTGTGTGTGTGTGTGTTTGTATATATACAAATTTGGGAATTGTTTTAAATAATGTGTATGAATATGTTATATGAGAAACATCAAGGCAAAATCAGCTGTAAGCCCTACTTCTTAAAAATGATGAATGACCCTATCTAAGATATATATATATATATATATTGTAATAGTGAGAATGTGACATTGTCAAAAATATTGGTATGGAAAGGATAGAGAGATAGGTTGTGGCTTACCTGAAAGTGAAGTACGGTGTCGCCATGAGGAACTGAAGGTTGTTCTTCAAATTTTCGGAGGCTCTCAGCCTCCTTCTTCAGGAAGGAGTGTTACACCATTCCGTGCACCGGCCGGCTGCATGTATGCTTGAACATACATACAAATACACATGAACATGCACACACACACACAAACACACATGAACATGCACACACACACATGTATGCATACTTACACATGGGATGCTGTGTATGAATGATCTGTATCCTAACCTTTCCTATGCCACAACCTCCCCCTGAGAGAGAAAGTTAGTGGCTTGGTGGGGGTGTTGATTGTTTATGGGCCACTGGCCATGCGGCGGTCAAATCTCCGCAGCCGGCCGGTGCACGGAATGGTGTAACACTCCTTCCTGAAGAAGGAGGCTGAGAGCCTCCGAAAATTTGAAGAACAACCTTCAGTTCCTCATGGCGACACCGTACTTCACTTTCAGGTAAGCCACAACCTATCTCTCTATCCTTTCCATACCAATATTTTTGACAATGTCACATTCTCACTATTACAATATATATATATATATATATATATATATATATATATATATATATATATATATATATACATATTCAATATTATTATTCACTGTCAGCTACTTAGAGAAGGAAAAATACATCAAATTTAACAATGAACAAAAACATACAATACACAACAATGCCATGATATGCACAGCAATTATGCAAAAAACTACAATTAAATAATGTGTATGAATATGTTATATGAGAAACATCAAGGCAAAATCAGCTGTGAAAATTTTGTTTCACGACACAAATTGCACGCAATAATTTGTTTACATTTATACAAATTTATAGAAATACGTTGCGCAAAGTATAATTAATTGTACTTTTAATTCAATTTAAATGTTCCTATTTCTGTATATACCTTTGACTGATGGTGCATTAATTGAATAACGACCTTAAAAACTTTCGGAGTTCCGTACGTCATTTTCAATACTTTTATAGTTACAAACATATAATTCAGCAGTCGTACCTTAGACAAATCTTATTATCTTCTGAAATATTATACAGGATACAATAGTACGTTATATTATGAAATTTTATAATTCTCGACTGACACACATTTGAATGTATTATAAGGCGCCATATTGGCTTTATCAAAGATATTTTATTATATAGATAGCGAGATAATTAACTATTCCAAATTAACTTTGCGCAAGTAAAGTGTTTCGTATTGTTTTTCATTACTATTCGATGGAGTAATACTGGAAAAAATTATACTTTTTATTCAATAAAAATATTTCACCTTTATTTCATTACGAAATACAGAACTATATTTAGGATGTGTCAATGTCTTGAAAACTTATGACGTCATCGTCTCGCGCAGTAACTTAACACTAATTCGTAACTTATTTCAATTATAATTATTTCCACGTTTATTCTAGGGGTTTCTCACCCCCACAGTACCGGTTCTCGATTTTGGCAGAATATATATACCAATTTTTGTTAAATTCTGTCCACGCGATAAAATTTGTATTCAAAACAACGTAAATACATACATACAAACATACTCCCTTTTTTATTATATAGATATACACACAATGCTCACAAAATTTTTCAGAGAAGAATTCGTCGTCGTTTATTGGAGAAGAGATTCAACCAGTTTCGAAAAAATTAGATTGCAAGAGCTCCATTATTTAGAGAGTCTACCACCTACCGAAAAAAACAGCGTCCGACAAAACCATGTTGTATATGTACCCAAGCAAAACCGTGTTATTTCTGTCCAGCCTGTAAAGAGAAGCCAGCCCTTTGTGTGAAAGATTGTTTTAAGAAGTTCCACAAACAATAAAATATTTTATTTCTTGAATTTGAATTAATTTTTATTGATTTTTGTTCTTTTCCCAGAAGCCATCTATCAATATTAGCACTGATATATTCTGAGTTTAATCGTAGCTGCACAAAAATAGCAAGTAAACAAAGACGGAATAACTCGTTTGGCGTCCTAGAAAAGAACGCAATCTACACGTTGTCTCGTAGTCAGCAGTCAACGTGTTAACCCTGGATTGTACTCCAATTCAATTTTGGTAGTATGCACGTTATTTTCTTGTAACGCACACTGACCCCTAAGGGTACTCGTTTCCCAGGCTTTAAGGGGTTGAAATTACACACAGATAACATCAGTAAAAATACTATCAACCTCTTTGACCCTAAAAATATTTATCAAACTAAATAATGGCCATTTTAGCATGTTTGAATATTTCCACCCCTGCTTCCTGGAGGTGGTAGGCGTGTCTCACCCCAACAGTGTTTTTTTCCTCATCGCAAGGATCACTTGTACGAAATTTGGAGAAGTTTGCTCCATGGGTGTAGGTTTGACATACATACATAAAAACACAGTTTTATTTATTAGATTGTATTCATAAATTACAGAAATTAACATTATTTAATTTTGCAGTTTATGTTTCATACTAAATTGAGCATACTTATAATACTCTTTGCAGATGAAAATATTATTTAGTACTTTGACAGAAACTATACTTGATACAAATGATAAAGCAATAATTGTATCTCAGTGGACTCAAATGCTGAACATACTACACACACATTTGAGTGACATGGGAATGAAGTGTGCTGTTCTCTCAGGCTCAGCTCCTGTTAAGGACCGCATGGAAATAATTAAAGATTTCAATGATCCGTCTTCTGCAACTCAGGTATATTAATACCATATATATTGTAATAATGATATTATTAAATAACTGATTGAGAAAACTCCAGGTAAGTGAAACTTTTTATTATATTGTAACAAATTTAAAATTTTGGTTCTAATTAAATGATGTTTAAAACTTGAAAATAATTTAATATTAGGTTCAATTTTTTTAAAAAAATTGATGAATTGGTTTTTATTAAAATTTATGGTAGGAAAGCAAACTTTATATCCTTAAGATACTATTCTAACAGTTTCATTAGGTATATGATGGATATTATTATTAGCAATAAAATTATTATTCATGGAGATGTGGAAATTTTTTGCTAAATAAACAATCAAATATTTTGCTCACCTTGATATGAAGTAAACATAATCTGATACTTTAAAAAAAACCTTGATATATATTACCTGGAGTTACATTAATAAAATATTGTGCCACATTGATTAATATATTTTAAATATGTCTAAAGTATAACTGTAAATCTTTAATTTCATACTAATATGTTTGTCGAAGAAACATATCTGTAGAGTATTATGATTAAGCTGCTTAATATGATTACAAATTTAGTAACATTTTCTACCAATCAAGAGAAATTCTAGGTGACATTCTGTGCACTATTTTCTAATAAGTTCCAAATTTGAATGTGAATTAGTTCCTTAATGGATTCTCCTAATATTGTATTTATTCCTTAATGGAAGCTCCTAATACTTCATATACTGTCTATATTTGCCTGGTCAGGAACTTGACCCGGTGGCCGAGATGGTTAAGGCGTCTGTGTAGTAAGCAGAATACGTGGGTTCAAGTCCCGCCTGGGTCAAATATTTTCAGTCTTTCCTTCTTCTTCCATCCTTCTCTCTGCTTTGAACATATGCTTTTCTATGTGCGTAATTCTTCGCCCGAGCATATGAATTCACAGAAAGCGCAATCCTCCTATTTCTCCTATTTATTTCTATCCTTCCTCACTATCCAAGTATATATATACTCTGCCTTATATTGTAGAGGTCAGGTCTTTAAGTATAAATGAGTATGTTTTCTCCTGTAGTAGATTATTTAATTGGGAGTCATTCAGAAGTAACTACCATTTTCTTCTCCGAGTGGAAGGATTTTTATGGAATTCTCATATTGCGTGCTAAGACTTCATATTTGTTAATGTTGTGCAAGAACTGTATTTATGTGATGATATATGGCATGGCAGATTTTAATGAAAGGTGTGTTATAATATCAGAGGGATTGCTGTTCTGTTCAAGTTGGTTAACTTTGGATAACATTCAATTTATCGTGCAATCATGTCTATAATTATGATTTTTTGAGGAAAGTAAAATTTATCCCTGTGTTTAAAAGACTAGTTTTCTTCTATACAAGAGATTTATAATCTGAAAATAATATTTAAGCGATTGTTGGTTTTGCTCAAGGTTTGTTTTGGGAAGCAGATAGTGAAGTCAACTTCTTGTTACATCTATTTTTTTATATGATCGTTTGTTTGACTTTGTCTTCCACTAGAGTGAATGAAGATAGAATACACTTGCAGAAAGCTGAAACAACAAACTTGTCGTTAGTAGAGTATAGGCTTCTCTTTAAAATAAAAATTCCGTGCAATGTGATATAATATCAACCTAATTTTAGCATCCCTGAAATTTGGCACAACTTGTTTTTAGTCCTAAAGACAGGTCTTTGCTCTCACACATTCCATGTTTGTGAATAATTGGAATACACATTTCCATTCCTTTCTCCAGATCATTGATGATATATAAAGACACTGAATTGCCTTTCTTCACTTTCACTGGGACTCGAAAGCCATCTCGCTGTAATGAACTAAGTAGGCCCAAGCCTATAATGGTAATTGACTTGCTTGTCTATTCTCTGAACTGAGTATCTTTAATTCTAGAAGTCAGAATTGTTTACTGTTTGAAATAATTCTCACAAATTTTCCTTTCTTGGAAGCCACATTTGTTGGCTTTGTTGGGTATTGATTGCTGGTGTCAAATGGCTGGCCAGCTAGGGTTTGAATTTGATTGTGTGGCAAACCAGCATGGCATGCAGTCCTGTTCTACCATAAGGTAGGCCCTTGAAAGTTGTTCATTACTGCCAGCTTGGCAACACTAGCAATTTAAGGTAAATCAGCCACTCTATCTCTTTCCTGTCTAGGTAAGTTAATATATATTTATCGTGGCTTCTTTGTTTAAATAATTTTGATAATTGATTTAATAATTTTAAAATTTTTCTGGTATTAATATAATTTTTATTTAACAGAAATTATGGCTTACATGTGGTTTATTTTGCTTTCAGATTTTACTTCTATCTCTTACAGCTGGAGGAGTTGGTTTAAATTTGGTTGGAGCTAATCATTTATTTCTGTTCGACTTACATTGGAATCCTCAATTAGAGGCACAAGCATTTGATCGTGTATACCGTGTTGGCCAAAAAAAACCTGTTCATATATACAAGTAAGTAACCTAATTGGCTGTATAAGAAAATAATATATTCAAAAAATTCATTAATCAAGTTTCAAAGCTTTTAAGTTTGTCTATAAATATTTGTTAACGTAATAGTTGATGAGAAACAGCTGGAAATATTGGCAGGGAAAAGAAATGATTTGTAGAATAAGTTTTTTTGATATATTGTGCGTATTTATTTCACCAAATCCTTTACACCACCACTCTGCTGTGATCACAACTCTTATATTCCTCCAAGCTAACTCGTTAACATCTCCTGCAGTAGACAATAGCATACCTGCCCCTAAGATCAGGGTTTTTCCAAGCAACAGGGTCTGGCCATCCATGGCCTCCCCTCCACTACATAAACAATCGTGAACAATATTGAAAGATCTGGCACGATAAAGAAGTACATGAATGCTTGACTATATTTGCAGATATCATAGATATTTTTCGGTAGATATATGCACCTTCTTTCAGTAGATTCACAAATTGCGGTTGAAGGATTTTCACAGATGAAATATTATGTAGCAAGGAAATCCACAAAATTTCAACCAGATAAACATGTAGAATGTGCATGTTATTTCAAATGCCACCAAATACAACAAACATTTGTCAAAAATGGAACCATTGAATTAAACAATTTATATTTGATTGTAACAAGTCTCAACAGCAAAGAAGATAAACATAAAGTGGCAATTATATTATCCTTAAAGAACAACAGTCTCTGCTAATTTTTAATTCATTTAATGTGGAACCAGTTATTGTTAAATATGATGATTTGGTCAAAATGTTTAAAGACCATTTTATACCAAAAAATAAAATAACTGTGGAGCAACACAAGTTTCTAACACGTCGTCAAGGAGAAACTGAGCCTATAGATCAATTTTTAACAGAATTTAAAAAAACCTTAGTCTCATGTGAGTTATTGACATTATGAGAAAGTTTAGTTAAAGACATATTAATGTGGGGACTAAACAAGTAAAATTTAATTAAGAAAGAAAGATTGCTGCAAGAAAATGTCCCCACTCTAGAAAGGGCTATACAAATTTTCAAATCATTATAGAGATTTCTCAAGGATACAGTTAGTCTCTTCTAATGATGCAAGACGTTTTTGCGGTACATGACAGAAAGCCTAGAAGTGTGCACACTTCTCATCAATGATTTCAGCAAACACATTCTACAAACAGCAACACCAACTGTCCTGGTCAGGGGAAGCTGTATAATAAACACTGTTTCATGTGTGGCCAAATACACAGATTTAAGTGTCCAGCACTAAGTAAGGTGTGCAACAAGTGTGGCTAGTTAAATCATTTTGCAAAATTTTGTAAATCCAAAGCCACTGTTGTTCAGTGTAACATTGCACCTAGATTTTATTGGCAAAAGTTATGTGAAGAAGTCCTTTGCCAACATATCCTTTTCCGACACTCGTGATGATCGGCATCTCTCTCTTTGGCTGGCCAGTAAAGTCTGTAGGGGATTCCTGCCACATATCTTCAATCGGCAGAATCTACCAGATCATTTGCTGAATATCTTTATTCTCAAATTAACACCACCAAAGTAACACTATCACCCTACATGATATATTCTCGACATGCCCCGCTGTTTGTATTAATTTTTCAACTTCTTTGTTAAATATTGACGAATATCTCCTCAATTTCGGCTCAGAATTCCTCCAATTTTCCATCTTTATCAAAACAACCTCTAACACTCCTGATGGTTTTTTTCTCTTTTTTAAAATATAATTGTGATTCTTTCTCCCTTTAACAATGTAGATATAAACAAATGTACTATAATGCTCTTGACTTCATACCAATATCCTTCCACATAAAAACTGAATAAAATCTGTTTATCTTAACTTTACATTGACCTACTGCTGTAGCTAAATTTAAGTCTATCACCAGCAAATCTCCCTCGATGCTGCTTTTCTGTAATAGTTTATTGTGAAATTCTGTACTCACACAAAAATGCACAGCTCCACTGTCTAACACAGTGCAAAATCTCTCCTCCGTCTAGCTCAGATTAAATTTTGCTAACATTTGGGTGTTATCTCATAATGGCTCTCCTTTGTCTATCACCTCCAGCAAATCTTCCCTGTCATTTAATACCCCTCTATTTAGACTCAAAATTATTTAATTTTTTTTCTTATGCTTTAAGGTACTCAACTTCGGGATCCGTTTAAATTTTAGTTCAGATTCCTCTCAGTTGGGTTGGTTCCTGTAACACTGATATGGCTTCTTTTCATGTTTGCCTCTCTTTTTCCCTAAATCTTTTATTTTGATAAGATCCCACATTAAATGGGGCTTAGAAACTTCTTAGGCTACCATAATGAATAGCTGAGTCTATTATATCTTAGGTTATTATTTTGTTGTGTAAGATTTCTTCTTTTATGCCCAGGTATATAATATCAATCACTTCTTTGTTCTCCTTTTGGAACCAACTCAGATCTGTTTGGCATCAAGGTCTTTTTTTTCCCAATGCTTTCAGCATGTTTGCTTATTTTCTACCTTTTTAATTTTAGCTTTGTACTCTGGGTGGCCTTAATTTACGGTTGTCTTTAAACCTCTGTATAACGTCTGATTTTGAAAACCTCTGATTTTGTTCTGTTTATGGAATATATTGCCATATTTAGCAATGATTCTCATCTAGCCTGTAGCAAGTCCTGAAAATGATGTAAGTTGTCCTATCAGTAGTTGTTAATGCTACATTTGTTCTTTGACCCTCAATGTTCTCTGAAAGTAATATCTGGAATATCAATTGGCCATAAAATTATTAATTTTAGAACAGACTTAAATTTTTATTTATGCTCATATTAGTTTTCATAAAGAATATGATTTAAAGTGCAATGAATTATTAATAGAATAAAAAAAGGAAAAATATGTCTGTTTTGAAAATTAATGAGATAAAATAGCCAAATATGGACATGCATTAATGGAATTCACTATAAAAATAATTTTATTAACAAGACTTAAAATAATAACTTGCACAATACTTCTTAGCAGATTATCTAGAAAAATTTTATTTGTTTTTAATTTAGATTTTTGTGTGAGGAGACTATTGAACAAAGAATTCATAGACTTCAGGAACATAAACTGGCCCTTGCATCAAATGTGTTAACTGGAGTAAAGCAGCAACATTCACAGCAACTGTCTCTTAATGATATAAAAATGTTGTTTTCTATGTGATTTATTACACTGATAAAATATTTATTAACTTTTATAAATTGTGACACTAAACATTTTTATACAAACCTTTATTTGGATTGTTTTCTGAAATATGTAGTTGAAAAAAATGTAATAATTTTTAACTGTGCCCTATAATTTTTTACATCATAAGTACATTTATCAGCTTGGTCGATACATTGTTTTTTTAGGAAATATATAATTATTTGTGCAATATTTTTTCCTCATTCAGATAGTAATTATTTTTATCTAAAATACTAGACATTATGAATTACTGAAATAATATTTATTTTAAATATATATGTATAAATGATTTTTGAGTTAAAACTCCCAGCTTTCCATCCAGCGCAATCCATACATGGTACTGTTGGGATCAGATGCATGTGGTCCTGACATGCCATATGCCAGAGGAGAGAATAAATAAAAACTGAAAATAAAATGTTGAGTTACTTTTTTTTAATTATGGTATGATTTAAAATAACTGCATAAATGTATATATGATTGATATTTAACCTAGACTCCTTTTCAAGTAATTTGTTTCAAGGTGTAGCCCTATTAGTCATTAAACAATATATTATCTGAAGTGATTAGTTCATATTTGAGTTTCAATTTTGTAATTTTCTCTACACCATAGAATTTATGTAAAATGTGTCGTGCTTCATCACACCATTGTCACAAATTTCAAATTGGATGTTGTTACCTTAGTGACCAACTGACTACTTTTTCAAAGATTAATATCAGTTTCTATGGAGTTGAAATAATATGTATGATAATGTCAATTAACACTTCTAATAATTTGTCAAATATGTTCTAAATTTTATTCTAAATTTTTGACTTGGGCTGGTGTTTATCAGTATTATTGAGTCAACTTAAGAAATATGCCAGGAAGCTACCTCTATTAGCATTAACTCCCCTGCCTTCTTCCATGTTATTAACTTTAGCTCAGAGCTTTGTTTCAAAAAGCAATTTTTTATATATCCAATTATGAACTTTATGTATTTTGTTAATGTGTTTAGAAAAATAAACATGTTCATCAAACCTTCCCATTTCAGATATGAGAATTAATGTCATATAACCTCCTCTATCTCTGTCCCTGAAATTTGCCAAAACTACCTGACAAAACTCCACTTGCATTTCACCTGTAATACATCACATTTCCTCCTTTAACTCATGGATCTTTCAGGATTTTTGGCATACACCTATGATTTAAGATGACCCCTTGTGATTTTTTTCTTTGGGGTTAAATTACATAACCATGGTGGCCAGTGTTGGTCACCATTATGTGAGATGAGCCAATCCTGAAATCACTCCTGAAGCAACTTAATTGTTTCACAGGAAGTGGGGCAGGTAAGCAAACCTTCAAGGAGAGCGGTTGTGTGGTTTATCCACACAACGTAAGACATCGCTTCGTATGTTGTGCAGATAAACCACACATTCACGCTCCTTGAAGGTTTGCTTATCTGCCACACTTTAAGTTGCTTAGTGAGATGAAAGACTTGAACACACAGTAAGACATGGATCAGTAGAATAATGGAGTCTCACAAACGGTGCAAATACCAGAGCAGGCAATGATTAGTCAGCTTTATGGGCAATTGCATCAGGCTCTGAATGAAATGAAAATACATTACAACTAAGTACATAAAAATCAAAAATAGCACAAACAATTAAGAATAAAAGGATAACGCAGGGGTAAGAGAAACAGACAGACTGCAACCTAGAAGTAGAAATAGCAAAAAATAAAGTTAGCAAGTCTCCTTATAAATAAAATAAAAGTTGCGTAAAGCTTACAGATAAAATACCAAAAGTCAGTCAATTCTAAGCAATGTATAGAATTACCTGTCAGGAAAAAACTAAAACATAAGCAACCTGGACTACAAAATTACCATGACGAGTAACAAACACATTAAAATCAATGTCAATTCTGATGAGTACAGAAAAATGAAAGAATTACTAAACAGCACTGACTTTGAGTGGCATTCCTATGAAAATAAAGCCCTCAGGTCAATTAAGGAAACTTGCACCAGATTTTAGATGATCCAGATGAAAGAAATTTTAAAATTCTAGAAGTAGTGAAAAAACTTAAAAGAACGGTTACGAATAACAAAGTAAGCCTTATCCATCTACTGCTGTATATGTTAATATTTTATAGGGCTGATGGTATTGGTAAAATGTGATAACATGAAAGTAAAATAGAGACAATAAGGTATAGTAAACTTATACTTCAATGTAAACAATCCCATGTGAACATTCTGAAAAAGAACCCCAACTTGCGTGAAATTCGCAGGAGACCACTTAACCAACAACTCCACTAAAGCCATTACAAGTGTGTGATTGCTCTCAAGATTACCCTGCTAATTATAGGAGGATGTGCAGTAACAAAGAAGAGAGAATACTAACCCGACAGTTAGTCCTAATATGACCAGAACTGAGGTATCTTATGCCCAAGTTAAAAAACAAAAAATCAGTACAGCCAGAACCTCTCCCATCGACAGTTGGACCATCTGTGGTATGAAGAATGTGGTGAAGATATTAGAACGAATCAATGCAAAACTTGATGAACAAGAAGTCAGGAACGCTAGTAACCTACCTAAGGCAAAATAATATGGAACAAAAAGACTTGCATATTGCAACCTGGAGTGCCAATGGCATTCTAAACAGAAAACATAGCCTTGCAAGTTTTTCTAAATACACAATATGTAGATTTTCTCTATTTTCATATTTTAAAATAAGAGGACACAAAACATATCACACTATTCAACCTGACAACAAAGCCACAGGTGGCAGTGCAATTGTAATAAAAAAAACCATCAACAACTTTGAATAATTTCATCTACAAAGAGAGGATATTCACCAAATAATGGTTGGATTCAAACAAAAGTTGAGTGTTGGTGCTTTTTACTGTTAACCAAGACACGGCATGAAAAAAATTAGGCTACCTAACCCTCCTGAGACACTGAGGACAAAGATTAGTTGTTGGAGGCTATTTTAATTACAAACATATAGGCTGGAAGTGTAGATTAACCATGACAAAAGGAAGAGAATTATGGAAAGCAGTTAAAAAAATGAATTGCAATTATCACTCAACTGGTAATTCTACCTACTGGCCCACAGATACTGATACAATCTCTAATATTCACAAGAAAAGTAGCAATCAACTTAATTGAAGTTGAAGAGAATTTTGATTTGCACTCATGACTCTAGAATGATTTTAACACTGAGTGAAATTTAATAAAAAGGGGAGCCAGAGCCAGCCTAACTAATAAAACTATTAACTGGGAAAGCTTAGCAAAAGCAGATTTATTTGTAGAACTTATAAATAAAAAACAGCCATTTGCAGTCAGAAAAAGATAATTATTAAAAATTACACTACGGTCGGAGTATAAATAACCGGGAATTTTTAACTAGAGCGGAGTGAGAGGGCCGAGTGTAAGCGGTTTGAGTGTTGAACCGTGTGCCAAAGTCTGCAGCCATTCTTGCAGACGTGTCGCTACGTCAGGGAGGCAGGAATATACGGGATCGGGTCCACAGCTCGAGGCGGCCCGATATGGACTTCAACGCCGAAGGTTCTGTGTTCGAGCTGCGCGCGGAGGACGATTGCCGAGCGACAACTGTCTGCCCGGTCTCCGACTTGACGACGACCAGTCAACCAAATCTTAAGTACACATGCTACGACATTTTAAATCGTGCGCGTTTTGCGAAGTAACATTCATGCAATAATACGAGTAATAAATTTTTAATTAACTATTACGACTGGACTTAAAAGAATTTTAAACGAATTTAAGAGTGATGGAATACTTTTTTAACAGAAATACAATTCTGCATTTTGAATTTAATAAGTTTTCATATCTTGTATTTGACGTGATTGAGATTTTGAATTTCAATAATATGTGGTTATGTAAAAATTTCCCAATTTAATTAATTTCATAATAAATAATTTTTTTTAGTAATATGAATTTAATAATTTTTTACAAAAATACTTTTAATTTTTTTAAATTCAATTGAACAATTATTTGATTTTGATTAATTTTAAGATTAGATTAAGTGTTTGGTTTCCTTGAGGAACATTAATGAGCTGAATTGAAAACAAACTATTTTGATTAACTTTGTTTTTTTTAATAATTACAATTTCATTAATTTATAACTTTCGAAATTTTCTTTTAAATTAATTAGCTTTTAAATTTTGAATCCGTTTTTCTAATTAAAATCAATTTTAAATAAATTTCCAAACATTAAATTCAATTCACTCGCTAAAAGTAATTCAATTTCAACCCAAGGCATTAATGTTAAAATTAATAAATTTATGTTTCGTAATTTAAGAATTTTTGAAATTTTTGTTTTGAATGCAATGACTATTATGAATGTTCTATGTTTATTATATGGTGAATAAATGCTATAAAGTTGAATTATTTCTGAAATTGGCTGACTATTTGATTTTATTAAAATCATGACAATCCTATACTTTCCGTTACAAATTTGCTCTACCGATGAATTCACAGGGCAATTGTAGTCGTATCCAGTTGCAGCCTTAACAACAACTTAATAATTCAAATGCTTAACATTTATTATATATTTTATTTAAATTTGTGCCCGGCCGCCATGCAGTTTAGATCTCTCCTTGTGAAGGGGACTCAGGCCCTCGGAAATTTGAGACATTTTAGACTTCTCAGCCCAAATGGGGATTTCTGGTAAGTCAACTCCATTGTTTCTCTTTCCCATATAAATGTGTTAATTACACGAATTTGTGCCCAGCTGGCATGCAATTCAGATCTTCCTTTCCTGACGAAGGGGCTCAGGCCCTCGAAAATTTGAACTTCCACCTATGTCAGACTGGACCAACTATTGATTTCAGGTAAGTCGACATCGCTGTCTCTCTTTCTTATCCAAATGTGTTTTATATGTATATATCTGCCTCATCTTCAAAAAATAAGGGCCGAAATGCTACCTGTCTAAAGGTCACACCAAACCATCACTAACTGTAGATGTATTTCTCTCTCTTGAACCATGCAAGGATTTCATAAATTGCAGTTCTGTTTATTCACATATCCATTTAAGTGGAAGTGTGCCTCGTCACTAAAGATTATGCTCCTTTCAAAACTGTCATCTTCATGCTGTCTTCTCAGAAACCAGTCAACAAAATGTCACCTTTTCTCATTATCGGCTTTTTTCAGCTGTTGTGTTAACATAATTCTGTAGATCAATGTGGATTATTCACTGTACTGAATAATATTTTCTTCAGAAGGCTGAAGAACTGACTTCACTCTGGCATGAACTAATAAAATGTTTTGAACAGATCAGACAGTGTGAGAGCACAAAAAACTCTTTATGCTCATGTTTCATTGAATTTTACAATAAGTCTGCAAACTGTTGATTCATTTGGTGTTTCAGTGCGCTGTAGAATTGCATGTAGACATTTCATAGTTGCTGCATGACTTTCTCTTTTCACTCTTAGCAATACTGCACAATACTAAACTGCTCCATGGTTAGACACACAATGAAGAAATGCAATTCAAAACTGTTTGAAGGACCCTATATTATATTGAGTTTTATTACAATAGACTAATTTCTGTACTTGTTTTTGCGACTTCAATGGTTTTTACACTATCCAATTCCATTGACAGTAGTTTGGATTTTATTTTCCCTCAAATCAACTGCTTTCAAACCTTATTAAACTCAAAATTTCCATTACCAAGCTCCCTGAAGATAATTCCAAAATGACCCTTCCTTAATGAAGAATGTACTTTCTTGATGTGGATATATAAATACTTTTCAGGCATATAACAGTGTTGCCATATGTCAGCCATTAGAATATAGTACACGGGTGAAATAAATACCTGTCAGGTACAGACTAGAGAAATTTTCAATTCCAAACTGGAATTGTTCTTTGAGATTTTAATAATCAGTTATTTGATATATTTGACTCTGAGCCCCATACATTTAAAAGAAAAATTGAATAAAAAGTATATAAAATGGCAAGCTAGGTAGTGTCTCAGCCAACAAAACAGACATCTTCAAGCCCCAAATATGCTCTGATAAAAAGCTAAATTCCCCTGCAACTGAATTTAGAAAGCATGTCACCGTCACAATTCAAACTCTATAAATTCAACGGCAAAATTTCCTTATACAGATGCAAGGACCTCAACAGTTCTCTCTCTTTAATAAACTGAATTTAGTATTTCTTTAACAAATATTTGAACTTTGTTTCATTCTCATGGCTCTTGCATTTTTAATCACCTTACAAAAACAAAAAGGATTGCAAAAGCATTGTATGGTATTTATATTATCACTTAATTTGTCTGTATTTGGCTATTTATTTATCTAATTAGTACACTTTTAATTCAGACATATTATATTTCAATTTCAAATCTTTGGACTTGTTTGCCTTTCTCATATTCTAAATTTCTTTACCCTGAAGATTAACAGAGATTTTCTTTACTGCATGACACATTCTACCACTTGAAATTCTATTATTAAAGAAAATGGAATAGTAGCATCATTACTACATGTTTGGAAAGGCATATTACTTGTTTGTTAATAGTGAATAAGTGTGGTAGAGCCACATCGAGTGGGGCATTTCTCAGTTTTATTAGAGGGAGAAGTTAGAAATCCTGCCCATCCCCACTGCTAGTGTCTCGAACTGAACACAGTATGAAATGGATTTAATTTACAAACTTCAATTGGGATATTATACATGTATTAATAATTCAATTATCATCTGTAAACAACTAGTAATATTAACTAATTTGAAATATTTTGAAAACAAAGAGTGGTAATCTTACCTAAAAATTCTAATATAAAATATAAGCACTATAAAATAATAGAGGTTTTATTCATTTGTTATGGCTAATATTATGAATATGAAACATTTATTGAATATACCTGTAAGTCAATGTTGAAAAGATAACACCCAAAAGCCAATGGTAAATGCTATCAGAAAATTTTTCAGAAAAAAGTGTTGGGATGCTTTGCAGCAAATAATCCAATACCACACCTGCAATTAAAATGGTATATAATTAAATTCTTATGTGTGGTAATTTTCCAATATAAATAAATATTTGACAAGGTGGAATTGAAAGGAACTCTTTCAGTAGAAACCTTTACTCATAATTTTTATGATTTGAATTTCTACTGCAGCTTTTAAAATTCTTGAAGAAAAATCTAATTGGCTAAATTGTAGTCCCATGCAACTCTGTAACTGAATTCGGGATACAGTGGAAATAGTGAAGCAAAAATATGTCTGACCATAAGCCATTTCCAGGTTTCACTCCTTCAAACATTTACTGGTGCTAACAAAATACAATAAAATAACCAACATTTTTCCCTAACACTCAGAAGTTTAGCCCTATCGTGAGCTGTGTACTACATATCTCACTGGACACAAATAATATTTACAAAACTTTTATACATCATGATGTGATCCACAAATGAAATTCCCCATCTTCACAAAGTAACAGCCCAGATGCATATTAGATTAACCTAAATATATGTCATTTAAAGACCCTCACAAAATCAACTCAGAATTCCTTTCCACTTGTTCAAGTACAATCTTCAGGTAATAATATATGTTGTCTACCTACTTTTGCAACATAACCACCACTAAAACCTGATTGTGTTCCACGTGGCTTCCCAATATCCTTTAAATATGCTATTTAACAGAGTAGTACATAGATAGAAAGCAAACATCACTTGTAATTCTCTCGAAGCATATAAGTTCTTTGCATTTTAACGAAAAAAGATTCCTAAATGAACAACCAACGAAGCATATTTAAATTAAACAAATAACTGTTCTTGACAGAATTCAGAACTTTAGGCATATTTTTCACATACCAATTTTATTAACATTCATTCCTCATGTAGTAGTTACCCTATACAAAGGGGAATTCACTGTTTTTTAATTATATTGGAGAAGATTCATAGAATTTGCAACAGTCAGAAATTGCCAATCAGAATTGTCCTCACCCCCCACCCCTACAAAACCTGCAATACTTTCTTCAATTCTACTATTGTTGCAAATAACTAACTTCTTAATTCTTGGGAATTCATTTTTTGAACCTATGCTTCCAATGTCTTCAAAGTCCTGGCAATTCATTTAACTGCATCATACTTTTTCTTACATATCATTATGTAATCATATCTAATATTTAAATTTCAAGCAACTAAACTTCAGAAGTATATCATTGAAGGCATACAGAACTTCAGAATATACCAATAATTACCTGTTAGCATGGAACTGAATAGTAAGGCTGGAAAGTAATGGTGAAAATACAAAACCCTTCCCATTGCCCAGAATGGAATGTAGTGCAATGCCCATGCCAAAAATAACCAGCCACAGGCACTTCCCATTTTTTTCTTCATTCCTGAAAAATTTGTAAGCAAATTAGAAAAATCAGGAACTATAAAAGAAAAAAAGGTGGCATCATTGATGCTTACATACCTTTGACTGTTTCTTTATCTTCATAACCTCGTTGTTGTTTTATAGCATTAAAAACAAAAACTATGAGGTAAACAGCCAAAAATACCAAGTTTCCCCACCAAATTATGGGATTTCCCAATAAATAAATGCGGTAGCTATTGCCTGAGAAGAATTGTCCCTTGTGAGAGAAAGAAACATATTTTAACAAAAATTAGGTACAGATATATGAACACACAAGACAGAAAAATCAACAGCTTATCTGAAATTGAGATCTGGTGATGCCCCGTTAGACAGGAAACAGTTAATTTAACAATCTGCATGTATGTGGTGCACACCTATCTCCTGAGAACAGGGATAACACTACACAAACACCACATAGTGTGGTTAGCCAACATTCTTCAAAGGAAGAAACTAAGTGGCTCTGTAAATTTGAACTGTTTCCTGTCTAATAATGGCTATCAATTTCAGGTAATCCATAACTCATGAACTCTCTTTACTAATCACATACATTAATAGGAAAAGTGTTTAATGTCACAGAAGATTGAGTTCGTTTTCCCCCTCTCATTACCACATGATTGGAAGCTGCCAGAACTGGGGAGTGGTAAACAGAGATAGTGGTGAAGAGATTAAAGTGAGCAGAGAGGAAAGTGGAGTTGCTGGTTCACCATCAACAAGTTAGGAATGTGTAGTGTTTTGTGCATGTTTTATTGTGGTTCATTGTGCTCCCTGAATACCCAAGGAATCATCTAATGATTCACAAATATTAACTTTAAAATTGTGCCCAAGTGGCGGTGCACTTTATGGTAGCAGAGTGTAGTTGGACATCACACTTCAATTATTTGTATGCTTTGGGAGCAGAGTGCACGTTGCAAAGCTGTAAGCATTGTGTTATTCTTGTATTTTTTTTTTTGTATTTAGTTCTTCTGGTTTTACCAAGCTTTTCTGTTGCTTGAGAATCGTTCTCAGTACTTGCAAGTCAATTGTGACATGACTCGGTTCTGGTGAAGCAGTCTGTTTTGCTTGGAACCATGAACACATATTGTTAGTTAAATTCTGTTTGCGGAATTTCTAATCTTTTCGGACCACATTCTTCTTCAACGTTTGAGGAAATTATTTCCATAATTAATTGTCATCCTTTTCCTCGAATACCTAGTTTGTTTGCATGGCATTTACGACGTGGCGCCACATCCTATGTATTCCCAGCCCAAGGTTGACGTGTCAGATGCACCTCATCGCACTTAGGTTCAGGCGCCTCATGTTTTGACTCATGTGCATTTCGCAAACCTGAACTTTCGCACTCATTGACCAAACTTTTAGATGGTTCAACATCTTTTGTGAGAGTTTGTCGATGCTAATGTAGACTTTTAGAAGTTTTTGATCAGACTACAGCAACCCTCTAGGGTTTCCCATTGTTGCTTAACGATTTATTACGGAGTACTATTTGTCGTGCTTTACTTTCAGTTCCAGGAATTTGTTATCGAGAGCTGTTTTCAGTTGGCCATTAGGCATCGGATGAGACGATATCGCGTTACTATCACCCTCTGGTAACTCATTAATCTCTTTTTGAATACGGTTCTGACATTTCAGATTTTTTTCGTCTGCTTTTCGCACGAGATTCACGGAATGTGAACTTGTTGGGAACATTTTGAGGGACCTGAACTATTAGACGCGTTCTTGTTTCATATTGGCAAGTCCCTCCACCTCGTTTCAGGATTTGTTTACCACGAACAGTTGTTCGCGCCTGTCTTGCTTGCGCTCTCGCAATTTTATATTTTGTGACTATTGTGGGGTCCTTGGCATCGAGCTTACCGTCCTTGCCGATGGAAAAATTATACATAAAACTATGCTCCTTTCCAAAGATCCGTGAGTTGCAACGCCTAGGGACTGGTTGCAGTCGATGACTTCACCATTTTTGCAATCGGTCCGCAAGGCTACTACGGATACTAGCCTACTATTCGTGTCTGACGTGATAAAAACGTTGCCTAAAGTCACTGTGTCCGACAACGCCAAGAAATGAACTTCTAGTACCTTTTCCCGGTTTTGATTTACGATGGGTATCAGACATGTCACCGCTACACCAATCATGTTGAGCGCCTTAACCATAATCTTAAAGGCGGCTTAGTTTTTGATCGCCAAGCTGACCATCGCAGTTGAGATAGTCATCTTTTTGAGCTGTTATGGCGTTTAACACCGTCAAACATGGGGGCACTAAAACCCTTGCAACTCTTGTTTGGGTATTTGCCTAATAATCCTCTAGCCAATACCTAGGAATATTATCTTAGCGCAAAACAAGCAGGCTCTTACATTGAATGTGGACAACGTTCCCCCTTCCTCTGGGATACGTGTCACTGCAAAGCTGACACTACGTTTCTGTGGGTTGTTTAAGATTCTCCGGGTACATAATTCTGTTAATGTTCTTCTAGAGTATACCTTAGGTTTTAAGAGACTTGCATGATTAAATTAAAGAAATTTTCTAAATATACTT
Source organism: Zhengitettix transpicula (assembly GCA_037074705.1). Taxonomy (NCBI): domain Eukaryota; kingdom Metazoa; phylum Arthropoda; class Insecta; order Orthoptera; family Tetrigidae; genus Zhengitettix; species Zhengitettix transpicula. The sequence goes on from CM073590.1 coordinate 145,791, forward strand.
AGATTGTGCTTCACTTCCTTTTCAAGTGACTTGCTTATAATGTTGAATGGTAGACATTTTGAGTAGGAGTTCATAGTGAGACGTGCTCAAGTGCAGACATATGTAAACAAATGCATTCAAGAGCACCAGATTGAAACTTAGAAATCTAACTGTCCATGGATTATACTAGTGTTAGTGCATCGCCTGCATAACATCATCAAACAGTAAGCGTTTCCTAACATCTATAAAGTTCCTCTGTTGGGGGCCTCCTCAATAATGAACACTATAAACAACAAGAGAAGCAGTGATGAAATGTGTTCAACTTCCTTTGAACCTAGCAAAAGATATATGTTTGAGCCGCAAAAGTTAATCTCACAAAATAAATTTTATATAAGCAAAAAGAAAATAGAAAATGCCGGTAAAATTAACTACCAAGACGTCGATCGATACTAGTAATCACACACAGTCTACACTAGAACTCGCCGATAGGAAAATAAAAATACCACCTATATATCTACACAATGCCAAAAAACTTAATTACCAAGAAATACTTTAGGATCTAAAAGATAAAGCTAAAACTGAATTCTCTACGGTCTACAAAAATAATCAACTAAGAATAAATTTAACAAGTGAATAAGAAAGATAGCCAATACAGACAAAAAACGGTAATATAAATAACACACATTTCTGGGATCCTTGTCCCTTTCGTCAGGTGCTAAGAAGAACCTAGAGAAACACAACTGCACAGGTCAGTTGAGGCAACATCAGTGTAGTAGTGGGGGAGGGTTGCTATGGAATTGCTGGATCGTGGTGTTAGGATGGTTGAAGGTGCTTTTGATTAGTGAGGCTATGGATTTGGTGATTAAGGAGATGACTTTGGGAAGTTTGATGTCGCGGTGGATGATGGAATTTCTGAGGAACCAGGGAGAGTTAGTAACGGTGCGAAGGTTTGTGTTTTGTTTTGTTTGTATTTTGGCTGAATGGTTACATATGGATGAGGCGTAGGTCCAGGTAGGTTGTATTATGGAGAGATATATTAGGTGTTTTGAGCTGAGTGTGAATGGGCTTTTCTTTTTAGGAGGGGATATACAGTTCTGAATTTAAGGTTGATTTTGAAGTGGAGGTGTTTAATGAGCGGTTTCGATGAGAGCTTTGAATCAAAGAGGAGTCCTAGGTAGGTGGTTTCTGTTTTTGTGGGTATTTCTGTGTTGTTTAGATAGGAGGAGGGTTTTTGGTTAGTGTGAATGGGACAGTTACTGATTTAGTGGGAGTTATGCTGATTCACCATTGTTTTGACCAATGCTCTAGGTGCGTGAGTGCTGACTGAAGAGGTTGGATATTGGAGGTGAGAGAGGAGGTTTGGTAGAGATGGCAATGTCGTCTGCGAAGAAGATTGTGCTAGTGGCGGGATGTTGTGCGATATCGTGGGAGATGATGTTGTATAGGGCAATAATGCTTCCTTATAGAGGTAGATGAGGAGTATTCTTTATTGGGTGTCATTTAGCTAATCTTTGATTTTTGAAAGAAGGGAAGGGTGATGAATTTTTTCGAAGGCTTTTTCAATGTCTATAAAAGTGGATACAGGATTTGCATTGTTCGAAGGAGTTGTTGTTGAGGGAGTATAATTGATGGCAGCAGGTCTTGGGCGAAAACCATATTGAGTGTCATGAACTAGGAAGGAGAGTTGGTTGATTAAATGAGGGAGAAGTAATTTTTCGAATAGTTTGGAGATTGTAGGAGATTGGTCGGTAATTTTCAGGATGGGATTTGTTTGGTTTCAGTAACACGATTATAGTGGCGTGTTTCCATTTGGTTGGGTAGTAGGTAGTTGAGGATGATATTGCAGATATAGCTGATTAGCGTTATTGTTTTTTTGGGGGAGATGTTTTAGATGGCGGTTGGTGATGTGGTCACGTCCTGGGGAGGTTTTATTTTTTAGTTTTATATTGCAGTTTTGATTTGGGGAGGACAATATATTCTTCAGAAGAAGAAAAAACAGAAATATTGACAACGCAACTGTAAAACGTGTTTACAACAAATGCAGACGAAGACGAACCTGTACTTGCTACCGAAATAGAAATCAACCTAGCTGAATTTCACATGCGGGAAGCATGGAGATAATCCCCGCCTCTACGCAAGAAATCCAGCTATATGTACAGCGACAGATGACAAGTTGAGCGGAACGAACTCCTGCATTCGATCGGCAAACTAGGAACTACCGATTCAAGGTAGTTTTGGCAAAAAAATTTTTGTTAAACTTCATACCTGAAGAGGTCGCAAATTAGCAACGTAGTATAATTTTCTATAAATAAATATGTTTTTTCTGACTTCAAATTGGTTGTATATATATAATCATTACTTTATAATAAGATTAATAATCATTGAATAGTTCAGTTTTATTTAGATTTCGTAGCTTGTCTCCTGATAAGGCCGCGCGGTTTCATTTCGCGGCACGCCAAGTGCTGTAGGCACAAGAATCAGTCAGGTTGTAGAGCTTTACGGGTGATGCGAGGATGTGAAAAGGTGTGCTAAGCATGCGCATTTTAAGCTGTTAGTTTACTTCTATAATACAAATTAGCAGTGTCGTAACGAGGGTATGAAGCGTCTCTCCGTAATCCAATGGAAAAATAAAATTTAATGTTATAAGTTAAATTTTACTAATGAAATATATTGGATACTATTAACCTCATCAAAATGATAATTAGATGAATATATATTCTAGTCTATCTAATAATTAAAATTTAAGAAATACGTCTTATAATTTCTTCTCATCCAAATTAGTTGCCTGTATATAAAAAAATGAATTTGTCAAGGTAATTGTATGAATAAATAATCTATAAGGTAAATGTGAACAATTTTTTATTCACATTCAATGACGACAAAATGAAAGAAATACAAAACATAGTTATATGTTACATATAATAACATAAAACAATTCAGCATGTTTTATAGTCTATTTTCTCGCTTTTTCAATTGCAACGACATCTATTATTTCGTCATAATTTAATAATTTGGCAACATTTTTCCAATTAATATTATAGACAAACATGTTTCTCTCATGTACGATAGAAGAAACAACGAACGATTTTAGAATTTTTAATTTGCTAAACTAACGTTTGCCTGTTGCATTGTTATGAAAACCCTTAATGCTATGTTTTGTAATGAGAGTTCGCAAATTTTTTTTCAAGATTTGAAAGCGTCCACAACCTCTAAATTTCCATGGCTTGATATTTGATACTCCCAATTTCACATAGAAATTGGGGAGCATCTAAGTCGGTATTATATTTCAATGCTAAGCCTACTTAAGATCATCTATCGGCATGGTTAAGTGTTGTCTATTTAAAACACTGAAGTCGTTTGCGACCTCTTGCAAAGTAGTAAATATATCATTGAGTTGTATCAGTATTATATCTAAAACTTTACACATTCCTTTTCTTAGTAATGCACTTTCATACATGACAAACGAATCATCAGTAGCTTTCTCACCAGGCTTTTTCTTTTTGAGCAATTTTTTTTCTAGAATGTAAGTTTCAATATTTGTTGTTTCGGCTAAACTTTTCGCTGAATTGTGAAGCGAATAGGTACAGTTCAATTTCATGTTTAGAGCATTTATCATTTTCGCGGCATTTTCGGAGGTAGTTTTACTTTATTGGAAAAGTAAATGTCCTTTATCTTTCTTAGTATAATAGTCGTTGCGGATTCATTTAAAATAGAATGTTCTAGCAAAATACTATTCTGAAGAAGTCCGTTCAAGCCCTTGAATATTTCAAACTTCATTTCTGCCCAGCCGAACCGGGCCAACTGTTGATTTAAGGTAAGTCAGCTACCCTGACTCCCTTTCCTATCTAAATTAGCTATTTATATAAATTAATAGATATATTATTATTAATTATATATTTTTTTCAGTCTTCCCTTCTTCTTCCATCCTTCTGCCTGCGTTGAACATATGCTTTTAAATGTGTGTGATTCTATGCCTGAGCATATGAATTCACATGAAGTGTAATCCTCCTATTTATCACTATCCAAGTTCGAATGTGACTTTGTCACCAAATTAGTTCCAATTCCTTAATGGATTTTCATAACATTGTGTGCGTGTGCACAGGTTAATTAGACCTTGTCACATTTTCCTTAAGTGTTATATTGAAAAATAACAGAATAATATATACAGACAGATATAAAAATATGCACATTACCTACATGATACACACACACAAACTACAGGTGAAATAGAAAAAGTAAAGTCAGTGACCGAGATAGGGGAAATGCAGCAGTTAGAAGAGGATGTTGAGGCTAGGACTTTTCCTGGATTGTAGCATGTGTTGGAAAGACAGTTTTCAAATATGGAGTACAGCATCTGATGAATCTGTGGGTAAGGATTTAAGAAGGGTCAGCATTGATTGAAATGGTTAATTTGAGTGTGAGCAGTTATTGGTAATTCGGCTTAACAAAGATTGTCAGAACTGCAGTTATTATCAATTAATATGTTCAGGAAGAGTTTGTCTTGTTTGGCTGATGTAGAAAGCAGAGCATAGTCTGCAATTTATCTGGAATATGATGATAGGAGAAGCAGGTGATGTTTTCTTTGATTTGTAGATGGATATTTGTGGAGGATTGTATTAAACTGAAGGATAATGCAGACCTGGCACCAGTTCCTACTGCAAGGTTGACAACCTGGTTTGTGAAGCCTTTATTTTAGTCAGTCAATTGATGTTCTTCTGTTTGGAGTTTGATGGTTGTGAATACGAGCTTTTATATTGTTAAAAGCTCTTTTTGGCAATTTTCAACACTAATCAGTATGGTGGGTCAAGTAGACACATTTAACTGAATGAGTTTAATAATCCAGAATATAGTGCTGCAGAAGCTGAGAGAATAATTTGTTTAAGTGTATGAGATGGAAGCAGTTGATGAAAGGATGGCATGGTTTTTGTTTTTTCAAGAAGGAAAATTTGATTTGTGAGATAAACCACATTCTGGAATACTTCCTCTTTTTATGAAAAGTGTCTAAATCAGTTGGTCCACAATAATAAACACCAAACAAGATGGAAATATGCACAATTTGTGGAATGTGATCACACAACCATTATGTGACAGTTGTGTTAATTGGGTAAGGTGCAAAAAATTAGGTACATAGTTGGGTCATTCCATGCCAAGTGACCAAATTTTCAAATAAAATTTTAAGTCACCATCTCCAAACTTGCTGAAATTTTGTGTAGGGACAGATATATGTCCGAGACAATTCTGTGTAAAATTTCACCTTCATAGGTAGTATAGAGGGGGCGCCAGGGCCTCCTGAAAAAGAGTCACCTGTGCAATTCAACCGTGCGAGTGAATAGATTGCGAAGTTTGAAGTACTACTGTTGTGGAACTGTAGCAGCTAGCTTCCTAAGCTCTACACGTGGTTTCAGTTTCAAGGTTTAAAAAGTTTTAGTTTTATTGCTGTTATATCACAAAGTTGCTCAAAAAAACCGTCACGTCAATTTGAGGCAGATTTTTTGTGCTTATAACTTTGGAACAAGATGTTCTACAAACTTATGCTTTGGTAAGTTAACTAAACCTATTACTGATTATAAGCTGCCAAAGTATTAGCTTTCAAGCTCACTTTTCTGTCAAGATATATGTTAGTTAATATGAGGTTCAAATTTTATGTGTCAAATTTTGTGCATATTCACACACAAATAGCAAAAAAACATTTGCTACAATCAAGTTCTTTTTGTTACCATTGGAAAGAGCAGACGTTTTTCTTTTAGAGTCTCTAATTTCATTTTAGACTCTCATCACTTAAGGCCAGAAAAATTACTTTGAAAATTGCATTTATTTAATTACGTGTCGTGACATACATGTATGATTGTACAAACAATCTGCAGGAAGTTGATAGTCAGTCTGACTGGAATTATCATACTTTTGATTTTAGGGTCAATTTATAAGTTTAATGTACACTTGCTTTGCTCAATAAAATAAATTATATACTATTATTTTATTTAGACAATTATTACTTTCTAGTATTCAGTTTGTATGCTAATTGAAAAATTTCTTTTATTTACTGCAATTTTCCTATTTATAATACGATTATTGAAATTTTTTGATATATAATCCAAACACATTATTGAAATTTGTGAAATATCTTCCTGACACATTATTGAAATTTGTGATACATATTTAGACACATTATTGAAATTTGTGATAAAGAAGAACTATATTCAAAGTAATGTAAAAACAATCTTCCAAATTTAAAACCAAGTTAGTAATTGTGAAATTTTACACATCATCATGAAGCTTTATTCAACACTATCACCAAATTTCATCAAAAACCAAGGTGGTACCCAAAACGCGATTTGGTCACTTAGCATGGAATGACCCAGTTCACATTTCTTAAGCAAATAGTGAATAACTATATGTTCATCTGTGATGGTCTGTTACCATTTGACTTGTTGTAGACACAAACCATTCCTTGTGTACATTGTTACAGTTGATGAGAAATTGTTCCTATATGTGAACTTAAAAATGACGAAGGAAAAGCTCACCCCATCCGAAAAGCAACAGTTGGTGCAAAAAAAATCATGTTGTGTGTTTGGTGGAACCAAACTGGCATTCTTTACCTGAATTGCTACCAAGAAATGAAATGATAACAGCTGCTGCATATTCTGAACAGCTAAGACAACTCACTGTTGTTATTAAAAACATGCTGAACTTGGTTGGGAACCACTTCATCACCCTCCATATTCACCAGACTTGGCATAGAAAAAGAGGATATCTTTATTAGGACGTTAATGTAAGATTTAAAATACCTAATAAAGAAAGTGAAGGTTCCAATGTATTGTAGCGCCATGCACAACCTGTAAGAGTGGGGAGGAAATGATGAGGCAATGGCAGACACAAACAGGGCCAAAAGTGAACACTTTGTATTGAGCTTCACTTGTTGAGGTAAATGATAGTATTGAAATGTGTTTCATTTCATGCAATGAATCCTTCAAAATTTACACCTCAGAGTGTCTATAATGTTAAAATTGTTTCAGATGAATGTGCCCAAAATGAACAAAACCTCCTTGTGAAGATGACAAGCCAATAAAGGGGTGATTTTTTTAAAAAAAAAAAAGGAGAACCGGCTAATAAAGGCTTTTAATCATAGAATTATCCAGTACCTGTCCCTGTCTTATCTAAAATATATCAACCTTTTCAATAATTATTATATTATATTATAATTACATAAAATATCTAGAATAATTAACAATTTTATTGTTCTGCATGCAAAACTCATTGCTTTTGTGTTTAAATTCACAGAAGTATTCTGCAAACATTCTGATGTCACAAGTAGGCAGTTACAAAATACTGAGGCAAAGGTTAACAATACATGAAAAATTTGTAAATACAACATTCTACATTCCATTCATAAATGTTGTTAATTTGTGACATCTGTTATATAAATAAAGGTTTATCAATGAATTTTTAACATTTGATTGACTACTAAAGTAGCCTAATTATGAAAGAAGTTGTGGTGAAATTAACAGCAAAGTGGAACCATAATGATTTTATAATTGTTAACCCAGACTTATTTTTGTATAAATGTAAAAAAAAAGTGTATAAAATTAAACCATTACATACCCTATAATTTATAGGCCATTGCCATGGTCTAGATGTAACTTCTCCCTCTTTTGGTTTTAAACCAGCATTGCCTTGTAGCATTACTGCATGTGATTCCAAAAATCTTTCAATAAAACTTGGAGCATAAACTTCAAAGCTAACATTTGGTACTGCAATTTTAAATAAAAAGTCACAGAAAAAAATTATTTTCATATTTCAAAATTGTTTATAAAAATCCAACTCACATTGAGGAAATATGTTATCTTCAACATTCCAAACAGCATTATTATCCCTCATGTTAGGATTACATGAAACTTCTTGTTGTTCATAAGCCCTAGTAATCATTTTTAAAATCAAACACCAGTTATTAGAATAAGCAAAGTAATACAATTATATTATTTGAAAAGAATAGGTAAATATTTCCAATATTATTTAAAGATTATGCAATCATTGTGCAGACACAACTGATTCACAAATATGAATGAACAACAATCTGGTGATGTGTTATCATACTAGATTGCCTTCACAAATATTCAAAGAAGTTTTGGGTAGTGTATTAGTGAAAAGTCACATTAAAACTTGGATAGTGAGGAAGGATAGAAATAAATAGTAGAAATAGGAAGATTACAGTTTATGGGAATTCATATGCTCAGGCGAAGAATTATCCACATAGAAAAGCATATGTTCAAAGCAGAGAGAAGGATGGAAGAAGAAGGAAAGACTGAAAATATTTGATCCAGGTAGGATTTGAACCCTCGTATTCTGCTCAGTACACAGACGCCTTAACCATCTTGGCCACCGGGGTCAAGTTCCTGACCAGGCAAATATAGACAGTCTTATTGTGGACAATTAGTTGTTTTAGTGGAGGAATGGATACAGTAGAGGGAATGAAGTATTAGGAACTTCCATTAAGGAATAAATACAATATTAGGAGAATCCATTAAGAGCATATGAATTCCCATAAAGCATAATCCTCCTATTTCTCCTATTTATTTCTATCCTTCCTCACTATCCATGTTTGTGTATATATATATAAATATATATAAATATATATATATATATATATATATATATATATATAAAAAATATATATTGTAATACTAAATAAGAAGGCCATTAATTATTTAAATTACAATGTTTGTTTATCAGCAACATTCTCGAAGGACGGAGTGACAGCGGGCTCTTATTGAAGTCAATTAGGGAGACCACGAATTGTGTGAAATTACAATGTTTTGTTTAGATGTACTGATATCAAAGAACGATAGCGGCTGCGGGCTCTCACTGATATGGATGGAAGAAGAAGGAAAGACTGAAAATATTTGATCCAGGCAGGATTTGAACCCATGTATTCTGCTCAGTACACAGACGCCTTAACCATCTCGGCCACCGGGTCAAGTTCCTGACCAGGCAAATATAGACATTCCTCACTATCCATGTTTGAATGTGACTTTGTCACCAAATTAGTTCCAATTCCTTAATGTATTCTTCTAATATTGTATTTATTCCTTAATGGAAGCTCCTAATACTTCATTCCCTCTACTCTATCCATTCCTCCACTAAACCACTAATTGTCCACAATAAGACTGTCTATATTTGCCTGGTCAGGAACTTGACACGGTGGCCGAGATGGTTAAGGCGTCTGTGTACTGAGCAGAATATGTGGGTTCAAATCCTACCTGGGTCTTTCCTTCTTCTTCATCCTTCGCTCTGCTTTGAACATATGCTTTTCTATGTGCGTAATTCTTCGCCTGAGCATATGAATTCACATAAAGTGCAATCCTCCTATTTATTTCTATCCTTCCTCACTATCCATGTTTGAATGTGACTTTGTCACCAAATTAGTTCCAATTCCTTAATGGATTCTCCTAATATTATATATATATAAAGGAAAGGGAGATAGCTTGTGGCTTACCTGAAAGTGAAGTGTGCTGTAGCCATAGAAAACCAAAGTTTTTCCTCAAATTTTCGGAGGCTCTCAGCCTCCTTCTTCAGGAAGGAGTGTTACACCATGTACTAATTTCTATTGACATACTGTAGGACATGGTAAAAATTGTTTGTATAACATATAATCATATGTGATGGATATGATGATCATTAATTTGCTTGGTGTTATGATCGACTGGAGATCAAATCATGTAAATCAAACAGCTATTTATTTGAGTCAAACTAATAACAGCAAACAAAATGTGCATTATAAGTATTCAATGCTAACAGGTTATATCAAGATTTTGAAGAGTTGTAGGAGAAAATTATATGTATACAGTCATTCAAAAGTGGTCATTCCTTGGAATCTGGGGGAAGCAATGTTGATTATTTGTGCATATTTAGCTCACTATTACTATTTTTTGTGATTAATATTGCTTATTTATGTTTTCCGGGTTCATCATGGAACATGTTTGTGTGTGTGTGTGAAGTGTCAATGAAAGGGAGAAATTACTGCCCCTACAAACTAAAGGGTATAAAAATTCAACTTGAAAGTATTTGTCCATAGTCTGAATAAAATGCTGTAAATTATTTATGTATGTAAGTAAGTAACAAACACTTTATATCTAATGGGAGTTAATGGAAAAAATTGGCTGATTGTGGAAAACTTTTAATGGATTGTAATCACTATAATCCAATTTCATCATTTAAAGGGAGGGGACAGATAATGTGGTATGACAAGTGGCCACATTCTATTATAAAGCAAGCAACATTATTTTGTATTGTTGGTGGTGCATCTTTTGAGGTAGCCCATGAAATATACCTTGTATTGTGGCATATTTCAGGAGAGAGCTGTCAGTCCATATGTAGGTTTGGAAGGAGCCAGATCACTTTGGGACGTTACAATTTCACGTATGAGAAGAGAGACTGTAGAATACATTGTAAATAAATCCAAAGAGTATTAACTGTAATTCAACCACACATGTAGATATGTTTATTATCATTAGTTTGGTGATTCTGACAAAAATTACCTGGTTACTATTTTCTTCTAAATGCTATGGTTCTTGAATATGAAGTTTAATATTGGAGGAATGTATCAGAAATAATATGTATAATGTGTTCTGTAGCCTAATTAGAGAATGAATAGATAAAGAGAACAAACTAAAGTGTGATTGACTAATGTTTCAAACAGTGTGAATGTCACCTTCAGCAAGTGAACCCAAGAATGTCTTAAAATCTATAAAAGTTAAATGAGGTCAATAATATGTGTTATAAAACAAATAGAATTTTTACCACCAGCAATAGTCTTCATCTTGGGTGTTGAGAGCTTTAAAAATAAGCTTACAAGATGTTCATCTGTATATTAAGGAAAATTTGGCACACTTGCCCAAAACAATTGCAAATAAAATCCATCTATAAATAGTACAAGTTATAAAAAAAAATAGAATTTAAAACAATCAGATTAAGAAAATTATTGTTTAAATACATATCAGAATGAACCGTCTAAATTTATAAATCTGCTAGCATCTTGATTATCAGTAGAGAATTAACTTAAAAATTAATTGTAATACGAGTCAAATACCATTTTGGTAGTTGCTTGCCACTGGATGTAAGAACACAATGCTGTAAATAATGTACAAATTTCAATTTACTTGACACAGTTTTCACACTTTCTCCTTCCACTCCATTTAAAATCAATATTTTCCAAACATCATTCGCATCTCCTGTACCATTCTGAAATAATTTTAATAATTTAGTCTATCTAATACAGTTCTTACACACATTTTATATATAAAATAATTTTTACACAGACACTAACCTCACCATACCCAGTAACTTGATAGTGCTTTTTAGACATAGGTGCAGGTTCTTTATGAGAGTGTAAATTACGATTAGTTGTAACATGCTGAAGTCTTATCAATTCACCATTCTTTATAAGTTCTACCTCATTTGTGTGCTCATATTCACTATTGTATTTCTTAATAATGAAATGGTTATTATCATCCTTGTGAGTGTAAGTTGTTACCTAAATACACAAAATATAGAAAACAATTAATTAAGAGTAGTGTAATGGTGCAGGAAAATTTACGGGGACTAGATATAAGATCTCTTAAAACCTTATATATTATAATGGCAAACTGAATATTTATTTAGAAACATAAAAAATTATATATATATATAAAAATGTATTCTGACTATAGAGAAAACTAATAAATTAACAAACGTCAACCAATTTTAGGTCAGAAAAAAGAATTTATTAAATTAATTTTTTTCGACCAGACAGCAATTTTTTTAAAATTTGAACCTGATGAGGTCACAAATTAAGTGATGAAACGTTAATTTAAACAATTTTATGACTTAAAATTGGCCGATGTTTATTTATTTATAAAATATTATATATTCCATAATTGGGAATACATGAGGTTTCTTCCCTTTGATTAGGGGCCTCTTCAGACACCTACAATTATTTGAGAAATATAATGATAAATACAACAATAAAAATTCAATCCCAAATAAATAACTTAGAAATAATGTGCTTACTTAGATCATGAAAGAAACTATTCAATTATGTTTTAAATATTTTGATTTGATAAACTATTTAAGTAAAGAAAATAGAACTCCTCTAGCAATTTCCATGGTGAAATTAGAGTAAACAAAGTCAATCATATACTTAATAGAGTTTATTTTGTTATAACTGAATTCTTTACAAACATTCAAAAATACAAGAAAATTAAATAACCTTATGCTATTCTAAAACAATCTGTTTTGACAAAACTTGAATACTTAAACAATTATTATATAGATTGGATTAATGTAAGGATAGTAGATGAAGAGAGTAATTACTAACCACATCAGATGAGCAAAATGCTACAAGGTGGTCCTTGAAATTAGAGTAAACAATCACACACTTCACAGAGTTTATATTGTTATAATAAGAAAGAAAGATAGCCAAATACAAACAAAAAAGAAGTTTCTGAAAGCCTTGTTCCTTTCTCCAGGTGGAGAAAAAATGCAAGAGCCTAGATACAACTGCACTAGTCATTTGGCAAAATTGAATTGTGCAGTTGCGTCACTCTAGGCTCTGGTTATTTTTAGTTTTCCTACCACCTGAAGAAAGTAACAAGGTTTCCAGAAATGTTGTATGGTTTTTATATTATCACTTCTTTTGCTTATATTTGGATATCATTTTTTCTAATTATTAACTTTTAATGAGACATAAATTTTTCATTTTTCATATTATTATAACTGAAATTTTTACACAAAATGATTAAGCATTCAAAAATACTAGAATACATTATTTTCAATCCTAGTTACACGAACTTATAAATTGAATTTAAATTTTGTGTATCATTCTTTACATTAATTGAATTTATATGAGAGATTAGGGTGGTGCTCCCTAATGTCAAAGTGGGAGGGGGAACCCATATTTATGTCTCGATCCTAATACATCCTAAAAATTCTTTGTTAATGAGAGAATGAGAAAGAAACAGGCTGTAAGTAGGTGGGAATTTAAGAACAGAGTTAGTAGTGCACATTTATAAATTGAAATCGAGTTTCAAACCCAAGGAAATGTAAGTTTCAAAAAGTTGGTTTTAAGCATAAGGTAAAATACCAATAAATAGTACAATGAATTAAAATAACCTGCTGCTGCCTGGCACCCACACCTTCTGGGTATAAATGCCAATGTGAATGTAAGTAACCACCACCAGTGCGATGATTCTTCAGTGTAATAACTGCACCATAAGCCACTTCTAAACACAAGAAAAGTAACATAATAATACATATTGTAGAAAAATGACAATTAAAAGTTAAAATATGTTGTTTTACTAAATTACAATATTATTATTAAATAATTGCTGGGAATACAAAATAGATACATCAGTTTTTCTATAAACTGGAGAATTGGTAAGGGTATTTTATCGTCTGACACCCAATGAGTGTAAAACATGCTTATACAGATATAGTAGCTTGAGAGTAGACTTACAACATAGCAGCTGAAATAGTTAACTGGTCTAGAAGTAAAGCAAGTCTTACATAGCAGGTTTGCAAACTAATGGAATATCTTATGAGCTATATACACAATGAACTGGAAAGTAATAGTTAGTTTATCAAAGGGCAACATAATATTAACAATAATTATCTCTATGGAAGTCAAATTTTTATCCAATTTGCAGATGAGTCACAGCAAACGAGAAGTGCTGTAATAGACTTTTCAACAATAAAAATTATAAATGGCTTGTCCATTAGATTCAAGAATTTCTATCTAATTAACATAAAATGATAATGGTAAAAATGGAAAACTTGAATGTCAATCTCACAATTTGAGAACTCTTTAAGAATTGGATATTTGGCAGTTCTTTTTATGTCAATGGCTTTTACTTATAAATTAGGACTGTTAGCTCTTAACTGTACAATATACAAAAATTAAGTAAAAAAATTCATATGATGAACAACAGCTTTAAAACGACAATAACAGGATAAATACTGAGGTCAATTGAAACAATAAATACCTTCAAATGAAAGACCATTTGTTTTATATGCATACAGTATTATATACTCTGATGTATACTTGGTGATTGCGCTTGATTATTATAAGACAATGGAATAGGGTAACTGTGATATAAGAGAAAAAAGATAGCCAGCCAAACTCCAAAAATCACACACTTTATAGTATTAATTATTACCCATTCAATGATTATTGATTGGCAACTCAGACATAAGTAAGTAACAACAAAATGAAATATTCAAAATTCAAATATAATTTAGGCTTTAAAATACACAGATTAGAAGTATTAATTGGATAGATTTAAGCTCAGCATTTATTCGATTGCCTTGGATTTTAATTGAAGAAAAATGAAAAACAATTTAAAGAATGGATAAAGTTTTCTCAGGATTCCAACCGGGTAGTGTTCACCTGAAGATGATGGCGGTGCAAGCCATCAAAATGTTGTGGAAATTAAACGACCCTACCCGGTTGGAATCCTGAGAAAAATTTATCCAGCAGTTTCATGGGAAAACCTATCTTCCTTATTGAATTTAAAAAATGTTCCAAAACAATAAAAAATTAAAAATATAATCTTACTGAAGTTATTTATTGTACTGAATTTAAATCAATTTACATAAAAAAAATTAATTTTAAATTAATATTCTTAAACTTTTAGTTAAAAATTTATAATTTAATAGTTTAAAATAACAAAATACAATTAATTTAATATTTGTCAAAGTCTTTAACATCAACAAGACAAAGAAATCTAGCATTTATTCAAGAACAAACTTTATCAAGTTATATAAAAATTTAATAGTGAATTCGAAAATTAAAGTTTATAAAAAATTAATTTTTTTATTCTGAAGTAGACAGGCATGTTTAAACCTGGACACACATGCCAATAATTTCACTTTTCCTGAAGTGCATGTTGTTTCATATCTGCATCACATTCAGTTCTCTTAGAAACTAACAGAAACCTGTATGTTGATACTAAAAGTAATGTTGAATATAATTTTTTTGTGTACAGCATATCCTGAACTGAACACAATATATTTCCATACATGCAAAACTGTCAGCTTTGAGATGCTAACTACAAGTTATCACACGACCTTGACTGTCAAATATTAACACAAGGTTTTCCCCAGGTCCACTGTCAGCCAGAAGAAAGTTCTCCTCTACTCCTTCACTTTCAATGTATGACTATAATTATGTGGGACTATAAGTTCCTGAAAAATGCCCAGGTTATATGATACTAAAGCAAACTTGATTCACTTTTGGGGGACAATTTTCCGCAAAGCAGCATACTTAGGTAGGATTCCTTCAGTGGCATGTGGCAAACTAACCTAGGTAATTTGTGAGTGAATTTGAAATATTTTTGTTGCTCACCCCTACTGGACCAACTGTCTATCTACCCTATCCAAATATTTTATATTTAATTTGACCTAGCCATATTTTCTATACTATATATATATATGATCATGGATAGGGAGGAATGATAGAAATAAACAGGAGAAAAGTTGTAATACGCTTTATGTGAAAGCATATGCTCAGGCATAGGATAATGCACTTAGAAAAGCATATGAGAAGAAAGGAAGGGACTTGAACCCACATATTCTGTTCAGTACATCACCATCCCAGCCACCAGGTGAAGTCAAAGACTAGGTTAATGTATGTATGTATGTATGTATGTATGTATGTCTGTGTGTGTCTGTGTGTGTCTGTGTGTGTCTGTGTGTGTCTGTGTGTGTCTGTGTGTGTCTGTGTGTGTCTGTGTGTGTCTGTGTGTGTCTGTGTGTGTCTGTGTGTGTCTGTGTGTGTCTGTGTGTGTCTGTGTGTGTCTGTGTGTGTCTGTGTGTGTCTGTGTGTGTCTGTGTGTGTCTGTGTGTGTCTGTGTGTGTCTGTGTGTGTCTGTGTGTGTGTGTGTGTGTGTGTGTGTGTGTGTGTGTGTGTGTGTGTGTGTGTGTGTGTGTGTGTGTGTGTGTGTGTGTGTGTGTGTGTGTGTGTGTGTGTGTGTGTGTGTGTGTGTGTGTGTGTGTGTGTGTGTGTGTGTGTGTGTGTGTGTGTGTGTGTGTGTGTGTGTGTGTGTGTGTGTGTGTGTGTGTGTGTGTGTGTGTGTGTGTGTGTGTGTGTGTGTGTGTGTGTGTGTGTGTGTGTGTGTGTGTGTGTGTGTGTGTGTGTGTGTGTGTGTGTGTGTGTGTGTGTGTGTGTGTGTGTGTGTGTGTGTGTGTGTGTGTGTGTGTGTGTGTGTGTGTGTGTGTGTGTGTGTGTGTGTGTGTGTGTGTGTGTGTGTGTGTGTGTGTGTGTGTGTGTGTGTGTGTGTGTGTGTGTGTGTGTGTGTGTGTGTGTGTGTGTGTGTGTGTGTGTGTGTGTGTGTGTGTGTGTGTGTGTGTGTGTGTGTGTGTGTGTGTGTGTGTGTGTGTGTGTGTGTGTGTGTGTGTGTGTGTGTGTGTGTGTGTGTGTGTGTGTGTGTGTGTGTGTGTGTGTGTGTGTGTGTGTGTGTGTGTGTGTGTGTGTGTGTGTGTGTGTGTGTGTGTGTGTGTGTGTGTGTGTGTGTGTGTGTGTGTGTGTGTGTGTGTGTGTGTGTGTGTGTGTGTGTGTGTGTGTGTGTGTGTGTGTGTGTGTGTGTGTGTGTGTGTGTGTGTGTGTGTGTGTGTGTGTGTGTGTGTGTGTGTGTGTGTGTGTGTGTGTGTGTGTGTGTGTGTGTGTGTGTGTGTGTGTGTGTGTGTGTGTGTGTGTGTGTGTGTGTGTGTGTGTGTGTGTGTGTGTGTGTGTGTGTGTGTGTGTGTGTGTGTGTGTGTGTGTGTGTGTGTGTGTGTGTGTGTGTGTGTGTGTGTGTGTGTGTGTGTGTGTGTGTGTGTGTGTGTGTGTGTGTGTGTGTGTGTGTGTGTGTGTGTGTGTGTGTGTGTGTGTGTGTGTGTGTGTGTGTGTGTGTGTGTGTGTGTGTGTGTGTGTGTGTGTGTGTGTGTGTGTGTGTGTGTGTGTGTGTGTGTGTGTGTGTGTGTGTGTGTGTGTGTGTGTGTGTGTGTGTGTGTGTGTGTGTGTGTGTGTGTGTGTGTGTGTGTGTGTGTGTGTGTGTGTGTGTGTGTGTGTGTGTGTGTGTGTGTGTGTGTGTGTGTGTGTGTGTGTGTGTGTGTGTGTGTGTGTGTGTGTGTGTGTGTGTGTGTGTGTGTGTGTGTGTGTGTGTGTGTGTGTGTGTGTGTGTGTGTGTGTGTGTGTGTGTGTGTGTGTGTGTGTGTGTGTGTGTGTGTGTGTGTGTGTGTGTGTGTGTGTGTGTGTGTGTGTGTGTGTGTGTGTGTGTGTGTGTGTGTGTGTGTGTGTGTGTGTGTGTGTGTGTGTGTGTGTGTGTGTGTGTGTGTGTGTGTGTGTGTGTGTGTGTGTGTGTGTGTGTGTGTGTGTGTGTGTGTGTGTGTGTGTGTGTGTGTGTGTGTGTGTGTGTGTGTGTGTGTGTGTGTGTGTGTGTGTGTGTGTGTGTGTGTGTGTGTGTGTGTGTGTGTGTGTGTGTGTGTGTGTGTGTGTGTGTGTGTGTGTGTGTGTGTGTGTGTGTGTGTGTGTGTGTGTGTGTGTGTGTGTGTGTGTGTGTGTGTGTGTGTGTGTGTGTGTGTGTGTGTGTGTGTGTGTGTGTGTGTGTGTGTGTGTGTGTGTGTGTGTGTGTGTGTGTGTGTGTGTGTGTGTGTGTGTGTGTGTGTGTGTGTGTGTGTGTGTGTGTGTGTGTGTGTGTGTGTGTGTGTGTGTGTGTGTGTGTGTGTGTGTGTGTGTGTGTGTGTGTGTGTGTGTGTGTGTGTGTGTGTGTGTGTGTGTGTGTGTGTGTGTGTGTGTGTGTGTGTGTGTGTGTGTGTGTGTGTGTGTGTGTGTGTGTGTGTGTGTGTGTGTGTGTGTGTGTGTGTGTGTGTGTGTGTGTGTGTGTGTGTGTGTGTGTGTGTGTGTGTGTGTGTGTGTGTGTGTGTGTGTGTGTGTGTGTGTGTGTGTGTGTGTGTGTGTGTGTGTGTGTGTGTGTGTGTGTGTGTGTGTGTGTGTGTGTGTGTGTGTGTGTGTGTGTGTGTGTGTGTGTGTGTGTGTGTGTGTGTGTGTGTGTGTGTGTGTGTGTGTGTGTGTGTGTGTGTGTGTGTGTGTGTGTGTGTGTGTGTGTGTGTGTGTGTGTGTGTGTGTGTGTGTGTGTGTGTGTGTGTGTGTGTGTGTGTGTGTGTGTGTGTGTGTGTGTGTGTGTGTGTGTGTGTGTGTGTGTGTGTGTGTGTGTGTGTGTGTGTGTGTGTGTGTGTGTGTGTGTGTGTGTGTGTGTGTGTGTGTGTGTGTGTGTGTGTGTGTGTGTGTGTGTGTGTGTGTGTGTGTGTGTGTGTGTGTGTGTGTGTGTGTGTGTGTGTGTGTGTGTGTGTGTGTGTGTGTGTGTGTGTGTGTGTGTGTGTGTGTGTGTGTGTGTGTGTGTGTGTGTGTGTGTGTGTGTGTGTGTGTGTGTGTGTGTGTGTGTGTGTGTGTGTGTGTGTGTGTGTGTGTGTGTGTGTGTGTGTGTGTGTGTGTGTGTGTGTGTGTGTGTGTGTGTGTGTGTGTGTGTGTGTGTGTGTGTGTGTGTGTGTGTGTGTGTGTGTGTGTGTGTGTGTGTGTGTGTGTGTGTGTGTGTGTGTGTGTGTGTGTGTGTGTGTGTGTGTGTGTGTGTGTGTGTGTGTGTGTGTGTGTGTGTGTGTGTGTGTGTGTGTGTGTGTGTGTGTGTGTGTGTGTGTGTGTGTGTGTGTGTGTGTGTGTGTGTGTGTGTGTGTGTGTGTGTGTGTGTGTGTGTGTGTGTGTGTGTGTGTGTGTGTGTGTGTGTGTGTGTGTGTGTGTGTGTGTGTGTGTGTGTGTGTGTGTGTGTGTGTGTGTGTGTGTGTGTGTGTGTGTGTGTGTGTGTGTGTGTGTGTGTGTGTGTGTGTGTGTGTGTGTGTGTGTGTGTGTGTGTGTGTGTGTGTGTGTGTGTGTGTGTGTGTGTGTGTGTGTGTGTGTGTGTGTGTGTGTGTGTGTGTGTGTGTGTGTGTGTGTGTGTGTGTGTGTGTGTGTGTGTGTGTGTGTGTGTGTGTGTGTGTGTGTGTGTGTGTGTGTGTGTGTGTGTGTGTGTGTGTGTGTGTGTGTGTGTGTGTGTGTGTGTGTGTGTGTGTGTGTGTGTGTGTGTGTGTGTGTGTGTGTGTGTGTGTGTGTGTGTGTGTGTGTGTGTGTGTGTGTGTGTGTGTGTGTGTGTGTGTGTGTGTGTGTGTGTGTGTGTGTGTGTGTGTGTGTGTGTGTGTGTGTGTGTGTGTGTGTGTGTGTGTGTGTGTGTGTGTGTGTGTGTGTGTGTGTGTGTGTGTGTGTGTGTGTGTGTGTGTGTGTGTGTGTGTGTGTGTGTGTGTGTGTGTGTGTGTGTGTGTGTGTGTGTGTGTGTGTGTGTGTGTGTGTGTGTGTGTGTGTGTGTGTGTGTGTGTGTGTGTGTGTGTGTGTGTGTGTGTGTGTGTGTGTGTGTGTGTGTGTGTGTGTGTGTGTGTGTGTGTGTGTGTGTGTGTGTGTGTGTGTGTGTGTGTGTGTGTGTGTGTGTGTGTGTGTGTGTGTGTGTGTGTGTGTGTGTGTGTGTGTGTGTGTGTGTGTGTGTGTGTGTGTGTGTGTGTGTGTGTGTGTGTGTGTGTGTGTGTGTGTGTGTGTGTGTGTGTGTGTGTGTGTGTGTGTGTGTGTGTGTGTGTGTGTGTGTGTGTGTGTGTGTGTGTGTGTGTGTGTGTGTGTGTGTGTGTGTGTGTGTGTGTGTGTGTGTGTGTGTGTGTGTGTGTGTGTGTGTGTGTGTGTGTGTGTGTGTGTGTGTGTGTGTGTGTGTGTGTGTGTGTGTGTGTGTGTGTGTGTGTGTGTGTGTGTGTGTGTGTGTGTGTGTGTGTGTGTGTGTGTGTGTGTGTGTGTGTGTGTGTGTGTGTGTGTGTGTGTGTGTGTGTGTGTGTGTGTGTGTGTGTGTGTGTGTGTGTGTGTGTGTGTGTGTGTGTGTGTGTGTGTGTGTGTGTGTGTGTGTGTGTGTGTGTGTGTGTGTGTGTGTGTGTGTGTGTGTGTGTGTGTGTGTGTGTGTGTGTGTGTGTGTGTGTGTGTGTGTGTGTGTGTGTGTGTGTGTGTGTGTGTGTGTGTGTGTGTGTGTGTGTGTGTGTGTGTGTGTGTGTGTGTGTGTGTGTGTGTGTGTGTGTGTGTGTGTGTGTGTGTGTGTGTGTGTGTGTGTGTGTGTGTGTGTGTGTGTGTGTGTGTGTGTGTGTGTGTGTGTGTGTGTGTGTGTGTGTGTGTGTGTGTGTGTGTGTGTGTGTGTGTGTGTGTGTGTGTGTGTGTGTGTGTGTGTGTGTGTGTGTGTGTGTGTGTGTGTGTGTGTGTGTGTGTGTGTGTGTGTGTGTGTGTGTGTGTGTGTGTGTGTGTGTGTGTGTGTGTGTGTGTGTGTGTGTGTGTGTGTGTGTGTGTGTGTGTGTGTGTGTGTGTGTGTGTGTGTGTGTGTGTGTGTGTGTGTGTGTGTGTGTGTGTGTGTGTGTGTGTGTGTGTGTGTGTGTGTGTGTGTGTGTGTGTGTGTGTGTGTGTGTGTGTGTGTGTGTGTGTGTGTGTGTGTGTGTGTGTGTGTGTGTGTGTGTGTGTGTGTGTGTGTGTGTGTGTGTGTGTGTGTGTGTGTGTGTGTGTGTGTGTGTGTGTGTGTGTGTGTGTGTGTGTGTGTGTGTGTGTGTGTGTGTGTGTGTGTGTGTGTGTGTGTGTGTGTGTGTGTGTGTGTGTGTGTGTGTGTGTGTGTGTGTGTGTGTGTGTGTGTGTGTGTGTGTGTGTGTGTGTGTGTGTGTGTGTGTGTGTGTGTGTGTGTGTGTGTGTGTGTGTGTGTGTGTGTGTGTGTGTGTGTGTGTGTGTGTGTGTGTGTGTGTGTGTGTGTGTGTGTGTGTGTGTGTGTGTGTGTGTGTGTGTGTGTGTGTGTGTGTGTGTGTGTGTGTGTGTGTGTGTGTGTGTGTGTGTGTGTGTGTGTGTGTGTGTGTGTGTGTGTGTGTGTGTGTGTGTGTGTGTGTGTGTGTGTGTGTGTGTGTGTGTGTGTGTGTGTGTGTGTGTGTGTGTGTGTGTGTGTGTGTGTGTGTGTGTGTGTGTGTGTGTGTGTGTGTGTGTGTGTGTGTGTGTGTGTGTGTGTGTGTGTGTGTGTGTGTGTGTGTGTGTGTGTGTGTGTGTGTGTGTGTGTGTGTGTGTGTGTGTGTGTGTGTGTGTGTGTGTGTGTGTGTGTGTGTGTGTGTGTGTGTGTGTGTGTGTGTGTGTGTGTGTGTGTGTGTGTGTGTGTGTGTGTGTGTGTGTGTGTGTGTGTGTGTGTGTGTGTGTGTGTGTGTGTGTGTGTGTGTGTGTGTGTGTGTGTGTGTGTGTGTGTGTGTGTGTGTGTGTGTGTGTGTGTGTGTGTGTGTGTGTGTGTGTGTGTGTGTGTGTGTGTGTGTGTGTGTGTGTGTGTGTGTGTGTGTGTGTGTGTGTGTGTGTGTGTGTGTGTGTGTGTGTGTGTGTGTGTGTGTGTGTGTGTGTGTGTGTGTGTGTGTGTGTGTGTGTGTGTGTGTGTGTGTGTGTGTGTGTGTGTGTGTGTGTGTGTGTGTGTGTGTGTGTGTGTGTGTGTGTGTGTGTGTGTGTGTGTGTGTGTGTGTGTGTGTGTGTGTGTGTGTGTGTGTGTGTGTGTGTGTGTGTGTGTGTGTGTGTGTGTGTGTGTGTGTGTGTGTGTGTGTGTGTGTGTGTGTGTGTGTGTGTGTGTGTGTGTGTGTGTGTGTGTGTGTGTGTGTGTGTGTGTGTGTGTGTGTGTGTGTGTGTGTGTGTGTGTGTGTGTGTGTGTGTGTGTGTGTGTGTGTGTGTGTGTGTGTGTGTGTGTGTGTGTGTGTGTGTGTGTGTGTGTGTGTGTGTGTGTGTGTGTGTGTGTGTGTGTGTGTGTGTGTGTGTGTGTGTGTGTGTGTGTGTGTGTGTGTGTGTGTGTGTGTGTGTGTGTGTGTGTGTGTGTGTGTGTGTGTGTGTGTGTGTGTGTGTGTGTGTGTGTGTGTGTGTGTGTGTGTGTGTGTGTGTGTGTGTGTGTGTGTGTGTGTGTGTGTGTGTGTGTGTGTGTGTGTGTGTGTGTGTGTGTGTGTGTGTGTGTGTGTGTGTGTGTGTGTGTGTGTGTGTGTGTGTGTGTGTGTGTGTGTGTGTGTGTGTGTGTGTGTGTGTGTGTGTGTGTGTGTGTGTGTGTGTGTGTGTGTGTGTGTGTGTGTGTGTGTGTGTGTGTGTGTGTGTGTGTGTGTGTGTGTGTGTGTGTGTGTGTGTGTGTGTGTGTGTGTGTGTGTGTGTGTGTGTGTGTGTGTGTGTGTGTGTGTGTGTGTGTGTGTGTGTGTGTGTGTGTGTGTGTGTGTGTGTGTGTGTGTGTGTGTGTGTGTGTGTGTGTGTGTGTGTGTGTGTGTGTGTGTGTGTGTGTGTGTGTGTGTGTGTGTGTGTGTGTGTGTGTGTGTGTGTGTGTGTGTGTGTGTGTGTGTGTGTGTGTGTGTGTGTGTGTGTGTGTGTGTGTGTGTGTGTGTGTGTGTGTGTGTGTGTGTGTGTGTGTGTGTGTGTGTGTGTGTGTGTGTGTGTGTGTGTGTGTGTGTGTGTGTGTGTGTGTGTGTGTGTGTGTGTGTGTGTGTGTGTGTGTGTGTGTGTGTGTGTGTGTGTGTGTGTGTGTGTGTGTGTGTGTGTGTGTGTGTGTGTGTGTGTGTGTGTGTGTGTGTGTGTGTGTGTGTGTGTGTGTGTGTGTGTGTGTGTGTGTGTGTGTGTGTGTGTGTGTGTGTGTGTGTGTGTGTGTGTGTGTGTGTGTGTGTGTGTGTGTGTGTGTGTGTGTGTGTGTGTGTGTGTGTGTGTGTGTGTGTGTGTGTGTGTGTGTGTGTGTGTGTGTGTGTGTGTGTGTGTGTGTGTGTGTGTGTGTGTGTGTGTGTGTGTGTGTGTGTGTGTGTGTGTGTGTGTGTGTGTGTGTGTGTGTGTGTGTGTGTGTGTGTGTGTGTGTGTGTGTGTGTGTGTGTGTGTGTGTGTGTGTGTGTGTGTGTGTGTGTGTGTGTGTGTGTGTGTGTGTGTGTGTGTGTGTGTGTGTGTGTGTGTGTGTGTGTGTGTGTGTGTGTGTGTGTGTGTGTGTGTGTGTGTGTGTGTGTGTGTGTGTGTGTGTGTGTGTGTGTGTGTGTGTGTGTGTGTGTGTGTGTGTGTGTGTGTGTGTGTGTGTGTGTGTGTGTGTGTGTGTGTGTGTGTGTGTGTGTGTGTGTGTGTGTGTGTGTGTGTGTGTGTGTGTGTGTGTGTGTGTGTGTGTGTGTGTGTGTGTGTGTGTGTGTGTGTGTGTGTGTGTGTGTGTGTGTGTGTGTGTGTGTGTGTGTGTGTGTGTGTGTGTGTGTGTGTGTGTGTGTGTGTGTGTGTGTGTGTGTGTGTGTGTGTGTGTGTGTGTGTGTGTGTGTGTGTGTGTGTGTGTGTGTGTGTGTGTGTGTGTGTGTGTGTGTGTGTGTGTGTGTGTGTGTGTGTGTGTGTGTGTGTGTGTGTGTGTGTGTGTGTGTGTGTGTGTGTGTGTGTGTGTGTGTGTGTGTGTGTGTGTGTGTGTGTGTGTGTGTGTGTGTGTGTGTGTGTGTGTGTGTGTGTGTGTGTGTGTGTGTGTGTGTGTGTGTGTGTGTGTGTGTGTGTGTGTGTGTGTGTGTGTGTGTGTGTGTGTGTGTGTGTGTGTGTGTGTGTGTGTGTGTGTGTGTGTGTGTGTGTGTGTGTGTGTGTGTGTGTGTGTGTGTGTGTGTGTGTGTGTGTGTGTGTGTGTGTGTGTGTGTGTGTGTGTGTGTGTGTGTGTGTGTGTGTGTGTGTGTGTGTGTGTGTGTGTTTGTGTGTGTTTGTGTATGTATGTATATATATACACACACACAAAAAATAACATAAATTGTATGCATAGTCTGTAAGTAATACATTGAACTCATAGTAATGTTGTTTTGTGTGGTATATCATAGTTATTTGAGTACAAACATATTAATACTATTAAGTAATTATATACATTCTATTGTATTCTTAATTATTTTGTATAGTTAAAATTTTGGGTTCCATTTTTAAGTAATTGTATATTACTAATGCTACTTTACTGTAGTTTCTAGTAATTATTTGTAATTTCATAAAATAACAATATATTTCCTAAACTGAGGACTAATAGAATTAATAATAGCAAGGCCTAAATCAAACAAATAGCTGTGCCTAACTAGCCCATGCTGAAACATACCATTCCTATATATAAACAATATATGTGACAAAAAAATATTACCTCTTGGCATAGTTGCATTGTGTAGAGAATTTCCTTGAAGCTGAGACTGGAAAGCTGAACTATAGAAACCATCACCATTCCCACTGAAAAGTTAATAATTATGAATGAATAAAAATATTTCATTGATGTATCTCGTAATAGGTTAAAAGGTAACTATGTACATACATGCATTTTAATAGTGCAATTGCTGTATGAGCCAAAAATCACACTTGTAAATCATTATGTAATGGAATGTATATTTACTTGAGACAATGGAATTAATAATAATTCAGCTACAATTAGTAGCAAATTTTTAAAGCAATTCTCTTGCGGTATACCAAGTATATAAGCTTAAATCCACTGTCTGCATTAGTGATCATATTAAGCTACTATGGACACTTATTTTGTTTAATGAGTTTGTCTTCTGTCAACAATAGTTGGTGCACATCATCACAAATTTCATAGAACAACATAAATTTTCCTTTGGTAGTCATGTCTAGTGTTTTGCCAAAAAAAAGAGCATATGCGGGAAGATCTGCTTTTCTACTTCAACTTGAAAAAACTGGCTGCCGAAACGCAGAAAATGCTATGGCTATAGCGAGTCCTTTATCGGAAGCAACATGCAGAGTTTGTTTTCGTCAGGCCAAAGACAGCAATTTTGACCTGATGGAAAATGTTCAAAGGATCAGAAAATGGATGCCGCATGAATGGAACGATATGCAGATGCCGAAATGTGAAATATTGCTCGCTGAACAAAAATAAAGTATTTACAGCATTGGATTAGAACTGGTGATGAAAAGTGGATATATTTAAAGAGTCATACATACAAGAAATCAAGGGTTGATCTCGACCAACTATAAACATCGTCTGCAAGACCAAATCACTTCGGATGGAAGATGATGATGTGTGGTTGGTGGAATCGGCAGGGTATTGGCAACTGTGATCTACTGAAACTTGATGAAACGGTCAATTCCCACTGCTAACACCAACAACTAATCAAAATCAAATTGCATCGTGCTGTGCGGGAAAAAAGGCCGGATATCAGCAATGACACGAAAACGGACCATCGCACACATCAACAATGGTCCAAAACTACTTGGAGGCACTGAACTTGGAGGTTCTACCTCATGCCACTTATTCACCTGACCTGGTCCCTTCCGACTACCACCTGTTTTTGTCGATGGCACCATGCGGTCGCTAAGTATCACTTTTATTCTGACGGAGACATCCGACAATTGCTTGATGATTGGTTTGACTCCAAAGAGAAGAATTTCTTTTTTGTAGTACACAAGATATTGGAAAAATGTAAAGTTAGCGAGGGCTGGTACTTTGAATTTTGTTTTTTGCTTTCTATAAAAGAACATGTTTTTCTGACTAAAGTGGATTTAAGCTTATACACCTGGTACAAGTTCCATCAAGGCTGGAAACTTGACTTTAAAGAATCTTTGAAATATATAACTTGTCACACGGTTATTGTGTCTTCATTTTCAATCCTGTTTTTAATGTGAGAAGTAGGAAAATTAGAAAAAGTATGATAGGAGACTATAAAAAAAATCGAATTTATTTATTATTTTATTCAAAATATTAGGTAGCCCAAAGTTATATTTGGTGAATTCCAATACTACGTTTACATCAATCAGCCATGTTAAAACTTGACTACACAAAAAAAATGTTTCCAGAAAAGTAATGTTTTGATAATTAAGAAATTCTAATTTCTTCTTACTTTTAATTAGGTGCATATATATATAGTTGTATAGAATTACATTAGAATTATTATATTAATTAGAATATATGTTAACAATGGTAGATTTTGTAATATAAAAAGGTTAAAACATTTTTTTAATTAAAAAATGGATAAAAAACATTTCTTGAATCCAGAATAGAAAACAATAATGATTTGAAGAAAATTTCAGTAAATTTGATCAAATTATTCAAGATCATAATAGTAAAATAATTATTTCTCTGTAATAACAAACAATAATAATATTTGAATACATAAGATCAAACACAATATTTATTAATTATATTAGTATATTAGCTTGAAACAATTGTAAGCCGTATATATTTTTAAAGTTTATTACTTAGTCGGAAAATAATATATTTAATTCGAAAAATGTTGAATTAAAGTGTAAAGTTATCTCTATTTCCAATTCAATAAAATGAAACTTTCTTTGATAGTATGGAATGCAATTTGTGTAATTGATCGACAACTGGAAGTGATCTCTGTTCACTTACATGGATTAAAAACATATTTACAACACACAAAGTTAACACTCAAATAATTAATGTAACTAAAGTGATTGCTTAATTAAAATGTTTGATCATTATTTGCTTTAAAAAGTATTAATTTTATTATATAGTAAAAATGAGCAAACACTTCTGAATATGAAAATTAAAGAATGATTCATAAAATGATTAATTATACCCAAATTAAATAACATAAGTTAATACCTTTTATTGAGAACTAGTAGATGAATATAAAATATTGTTACATATAAGAGACCAGGAAGCACAATCAAGCAAGTTGCTCTTGCAACAAAATGTTTTAGAGTATAATTCTGCAGCAAAAGAATTGATTATTAGAACAAACTTCAATCAACTAAAAGTAAACTAAAATAGTTATTTCACTCATTACTTACAACTGGTTTACCAAGGTCTCCTAGAACATCCCACAAATCCACAGTAGTAAATATGCCAACAAAAATTACCACAAATAAGCCAACAAACTTTACACTAATAGAACAAGCAAGCATCACACCCGTAAATAACAACCATGCCCACCAACGCAATGAAAACGCACTGAAAATAAAAATTAATACACTTAGAAAAAATTTAAGTAACCATATCCCAAAAAAATATGCTATGAACTACAACACATCTCATGTAAGTAATACACTGGATCAAGTTGGAAAATAAATATAATTTTTTTTCAATACGGTCCATTAAGATTGCCAAGACATAAAAATGGTATTTCTTGTGGAATAACTAGTTATTCACGTTGAGTGGGGGAGACATAAATTACAATTCATATTTATAAGTTTTGTATGTTGGTTAAAAAAAACATAAAATGATTCACTGTGTTTTGTTTTCAGTCTCCAGCAATGTAAAGCACAATTGCATAGGAAGAAATCTATAAAAATTTGTTGAAGCCATTATTCTAAATTAAAAAAGAAAAAATTTACTCCTCTGAAATTTTACATAAAAATAATAACACAATTAATGTTAAGAAATATTACTTAGGGAAATTTTCACAGAATAAATTCTCACACTGATATAAAAATGATGTCTTAACAAATGAGTAACTTTGATCATCCTGAGATTGTGTAAAACAAATGTTACGATAAATTACATATTCGTAATTCAATGTGTTTAATTTGCTGAGTCAAAAAAATAGCTGGAATATGAATAACCTGAAAGGAAAAATCAATTACAAACTGACTAATATATGACAATTTTATCAAATCTATTATCAATTATACTAGCAGTTTATGTTTTATACGTCAACCTATTTAATCTTATTTATATTTTGATATTGTTGTATATCATTATCTCCATGAAAATCATGGAATATAAATATAAAATATGAATATAAAATTAGATGTATACTTGAAAGTATTACCGAGTCATGTACACTAAATGTTGCTACTGTAAACAGACATCTCAAGTTTTCATCTCAAAAGTATTAGACAATTATTATTTTTTTGTATATGATGTGTGCATACTTACCAAAATTTACAAGATCGAAATTTCACCATTCCAAGAACTGATCCCATAACAAAATATAACAGAATAGGGTCTAACAATATGTATTGAGTCAGAGTAAGTATTCCCACATCTGGAAAAAAATAAAAAGAACAGTCAACTAGATTACATAAATTATTTTTTATAAGAATTAACTTATGTAAAAAGTCACATATAATATATTTTGCAATACAGTGTTGGGGGGAAAAAAATCTATTTTTATTTGACAATAAATTAATTTTTTACAACTAAGGTTCTTTAAAGAATGACAGCTTTACTAGTGAATACAATTGATTAACAGTTTTCAGTCTCCCATGCTGAAAACTGAGAACTTTCTGCTTAATAGTCCTCTCCTTTAGTACCTATTGGTTTTACTTATTCCAAGATTATTACGACATAATTTTTTAGAATAATTCTTTTATTGAAATTTGTATAGAACGTAGTAAATATAAAACCATGTGAAACAGAACTACCTGTTAAACAAACATCCTCAAATAATTCTCTAAGACTGCTTTAATAACTACAGATCTGGTTCCAAACCAACAAATTTCACCAAAACCAGGATAAAACTCAATAGATTATGTATTCTTTCTGACAAATTTGCAAATCTAAGACAGATTAAGTTATATCTAGCAATCTGCTGTCACTTCACATAGATAAAAAATCTAACTTGGAGCTACCACATAGCATTGGCCTTTCTAATTTTCTACAAAACCTAAACAACAAATTCCCCATTAAATTCACTTGGAACTATCCCCCACCAAACATAACCTACCTCGATGCACTTCAGTTCTGGCCTATTCACCACATCAGCTTACATTAAACACATTAAAATACATTCACTTCACCAGTTGTCATCCAGAACATACCAACCCATACAGCTTAGCACATAGAAGAGCTTGTATTTGCTCTACTTGGAACAGTGTGACCAACCATATCTCCAATGCTTTCATAAATAGAAAATACCAAATATCCCATGCCTAAATTTCTTTAACTACCCAAACCCATCTTTAACCAATATAAAAAACAATGTACACTCCTAAACACAATATTATTACCTGGACAACAAAAACTTAACTACATTATCCACCTGGCTTACAATCACCTGGAATACAACCCAAATATAAAAAACATCTTTACCCCAACACTCCCCAACTCCCAATTGTTGTCTTCAGGCATCATCCCAACTTCCACAATATCCTTGTCCACTCTTGTAAACCCCAACCTCTCACTAACGTAAGCTGGGCTGCTAACCTTGCAGTATGAGCAGATGCCATGTCTACCCTATACTTCAATTCAACCTACCACAATCCTCCACAAATAGCCAAATCAAAGAAAACTTTACCCGTCTCTCCTACCACATCCTTTGCCAAATTTTTTGCAGATTCTGTCCAGATTTCTATATTTGCAGACTCTATCCTGATTTCTATATTGATCGAACAAAATGGCCTCTTCCAGAATGCATTGCTAACCATCACAATACTGTCAAATTGTTCAAACCCAATTTCCAATAGCCGCTCATACTCACAGTGACAACTTAAACAAGTTTGACCAAAGCTTCATACTAACTCTCCTCAAAGCCATACCCCCTATTTCATCATATTCTTTACTCCATCTTCAAAAACTCTCTTTCCAACACATCCTACAGCCCAGGTAATGTCCTGGACTCAATATCCTCTCATATTATTATTATTATTATTATAATTTTGTGATAATTATATAATAAAAATGTAATTACATTAATTATTGTAGTAATACTGAATAATCCTTTCCCAAAAATCACTTGCTTACTTCACTTTTTTACTTCCTTTTTCTTTAAATTTTACCTTCCAACTCAAGTTGTGTTTGTGAGTAATAAGCATGTTTTCATTCAACACTGAACAGGCTGCCAATACAACGCTCAGAGAATCTGTTCTGAAGCTCAGGCCCTTGAAAATATTACAACTTATTTATTCCCGGCCTGCCAACACCAACTGTAAATTAACATAAGTCAGGTGCTTTTTGTCCCCCTTTCCTATCCCAATTAGTTAATATATATATATATATATATACTGGTATAGAGAGGACAGAGAGATAGGTTGTGGCTTACCTGAAAGTGAAGTGCGGTGTTGCCATAAGGAACTGAAGGTAATTCTTCAAATTTTCAGAGGCTCTCAGCCTCCTTCTTTACTGAGTCCGCAGCCGGCCGGTGCACGGAATGGTGTAACACTCCTTTCTGAAGAAGGAGGCTGAGAGCCTCCGAAAATTTGAAGAATTATGGCGACACCACACTTCACTTTCAGGTCTTCTTTGTCCTCTCCATACCAATATTGCAATTATTTTTGACAATGTCACATCCTTACTAATATAATGATATATATATATACATATATATATATATATAGCACATAAGGAAAATGTGATGAGGTCAAATTCAATAACACATATAGATAGGAAAGAGAGAGAGCGATGCCAACTAACCTAAAATCAGTCTGGAATAGGTGGAAGTTCAAATTTTTGAGGGCCTGAGCCCACTTCATTAAGAAAAAGATCTGAACTGCGTGCTGGCTGGGCACGAATTGATGAATTCCTCATTTCATTAATTCCTATGCCAGACTGAACCAACTACTGACTTCAGGTAACTCAGCATAACTGTTTCTCTTTCTTATATATATATATATATATATATATATATATATATATATGATATCTCTGTGTGTATGTGCACATGTGCTTGTTTATGTTTATTAAAGTTGCATTCCTTTTAAGGTCTTCTTATGAATGTACGAATTACGAATATTCTTCAATTTTCTGATTAAGGATGAAACTATTAACTAAACATAATTGAGTAGGTTATACCAGTGTTACTTAAATTTTAACACTTACCACATAAAATGAATGCAGATGAAAATGTTGCTGCTGTTAAAGAATTAGTAAGTTCCCATACTATAATAAAAGAAAAAGGCACAATACTTGCTCCCAGGAATGTACAAAACTGCAAATAAAGTGATTATATTATAAAATGACTAAGTTAAGCAGTTAAATCAATTTGTTTTAGAATATATATAATAATTCAGTTAATGACCGTTTACAGACACTTTACTTTTTATTTACAGTATTACAATGTTTTGATACATGTTCATATCTTCTTCAGGTATTATCCAAATTATTATAACAAAGAGCACTGCACAATTACAATGTTGTTGGTGTTAATTGAATTCTGTGCCTCGTTCCCGTTTTCAAAAACTTTGTGAATTTATCTACATGGGAATTGTTTGTGGTGCTAATTTGTTATAATAACTTGGATAATACCTGAATAAGATAAGAACATGTATCAAAACATCATAAATAAAAAATAAAGTGTCTGTAAAAGGTCATTAACTGGTTTATTAATTCAAAAACAGAAATAAAATAAAAACTTTGAAATAAAAATACATGAATACTATATAATTATTTTCTAGAACTAAATTACACTTGTTTAATGAAAATAATGGTCTCAGTTGATTCAGATACTCAATTTTCTGATTTTTAATGAAAATATTAATCTAATAAATAAGATTGACTGTTTGTATGTTCCGCATACATATGGAGCAAATTCGAACACTGTGGGGGTAAGACACAACTACCACCCACAGGGGCAGGGGTTTAAATTTTCGAACATGCTATAACGGCCCATATTTGTATTGAATAAATATTTTTCTGTGTCAGTGAGATTGATACTGTTTCTCCCAATGTTGTATAAATATATTATTTCAACCCCTTTTGTAATGGGAGGGGAGCACCTATAGAGGTGGAGATGGAGGGTTTTTACATAAAAATAACATGCAAACAACTGAAATTGGAGTCAAATATGGAGTTATGGATGTCGCTGAGTTTTAATATGACATTCAATTTATCGGTTAAGTTGTACTTCAATCCCTAGTAGTGGAAATGGAAGGGGAAAACAATGTACTGCATACAATCTTAAATTCATGCAGCAAATCTACCAAATTTTGTACAGGTGTTACTAACAATGCAAAACAAACAATGAATGGGTAAAACAGCCCTATTACCTAAAGAGGTGCGGGTGGCATTTTAAAGATAAATTACAGGTAGTATTTTTTGACTCTTTAAGAACCAAGATATTTTGGAAACACAGTACCACAAGTATTTTAGACTGACAGGTTATCATGGTCTTATGGTACCTAGACTACTTCTGACACACTCAAGGTAAAAGAATTAATTTTGTCCTTCTCATGCTAAAGGGAATATGACTCATTTTCTTCATATGGTTCACATATACTTTATTTTATGACAAATGAATACACAACCTACAATTTTGGAGATATCAGCTGTAGAAATATGACAAAACAGGTTTCTTTTCAAAAAGGATGAAAAATAGCATACATTTGACAAATTATTTCTACCGCTTCATTTGAATAAATTTCAAAATCACATATACCATTTGCAGAAGAATTTTATGCTCTACAATTTATTACTGTAGATTGTTTTCAATAGAATGCTTCATGCTTTGGCTATTAGTGAAAAACTGAAAATAGGTGCAAAATTTCATGGTTTTTATGCAACAGAAACTTGTTTTTCACTGAACAGAAAATAATTATAAAATACCCAACTTTTGCATGGTAAGATGTATGTAGCCTACTGGGCTAATAAGATTCCAGGTGTATTTTTGTCTGGCTAAAGGTATTGGGAAAATTTTTGACACTTTTAGAGTAGGGAGAGTACTTTTGTGTCTCTTAAGGTACCAACATTATTATTCACTCTCTTTAAGTTCCTTAAGGTGCCAGAGTGTTTTTACTCTATTGTGCCTCTTTTTGAATCTCTTAACATAATGAAAGTATTTTTGTCCTTCTTAAAGGACCGTGATAATTTTTGATTCTATCAACATACTGAGAGTGTTTTAACACTCTTAAGGACCCATAAGTAATTGTCCCTCTCTTAGGCTCCTGGTATTACGAGTATTTTTACTCTCTTAAGATATGACAAATAATTTTGATTATTTTAAGGTTCCTGGAGTATTATTTACTCTGAATGACACCAGAAATATTTTCTACACTCTCAAGATACATGAAGAAACTTTGACTCACTTCTCTTCAGGTATCCAAAAGAATCTAGAATCTCTTAAGGTACCAGGAGTATTTCTGACATTCTTAAGGTACATAAAGAAATTTTGACTTGCTTAGGGCACTGGGAGCATAATTACCTAAGAGTATTTTTTAATTCATTTCAGAAGTATATATGGTTCTGTAAAGACAAGGGGGAATCTGATTAAATTAGCATTCCGTCTGCATCGTTAAATCACTTCCTGACTAATAGATTAATGTAGAATTAAATACTTTTCCAAGCATACATAAATAAATACCTGGGCAACACCAGTAACCCAATAGAGAGAAAAAGGCAAGAGTTATAAAATATAATTGAGTGAATACAAGTATTGTTCTTTTTGTATAAAAATTGAAGTGTTTTACTGTATTTGCCATTATCACTGAAATATACAAAACC
Organism: Zhengitettix transpicula; assembly: GCA_037074705.1. NCBI lineage: Eukaryota > Metazoa > Arthropoda > Insecta > Orthoptera > Tetrigidae > Zhengitettix > Zhengitettix transpicula. Next base: position 179,171 of record CM073590.1, read on the forward strand.
AAAAAATATAGAAATAATCTAGCAGAACATTAATATGATGTTATAATGAAAAAATTTACGTCTGAAAATAATGAATAAGAAAGATAGCCAATTCCGACAAAAAAAATGGGGGAGGGAATATAAATACCACACAAGGGACAAGGATCCCAGAAACGTGTTGCATTTATATTCCCTCCCTCCCCTCCGTTTTTGTCTGAATTGGCTGTCTTTCTTATTCATTAATATGATGTGTTTATTACTTTTAACATAATAAATTAAACCTTTGTACAACAAGTAGTGCAGTCAACTTAAAATTGAGTTGGAAACTTAATTGAGATGTATCATCAATTTTAAAAACAATATTAGAACACAAATTCTTCATTGACATATATAAATAATTTGCACTATATGCCAATGAAGAATTTGGATTCTAAAATTGCTTTTCTTCATTGGCATACAGTGCAAATTATTTATACATGTCAATGAAGAATTTTTGTTCTAATACTGTTTTACAAATTGATGATACATTTCAGTTAAGTGTGAAACTTGATTTCAAGTTGACTGCTCATACAGGTACCTGTTGTGGCAATGATTTATTTTATTACATGTAATAAATACATCATATTAACTTAGATTATTTCTGTATGGTTTCATTTGTATATTTCAGTTAATAATTGCAAATTAACTGAAAACTTCTGTTTATTGTTAAGGGATTCAACACAATAAAGGACTTTTTAATGATTATTGGTTTTATTATGAGAATATTGAACATCCTTCAACCAACCAAAGATATCCTATCTTTAGTATTTCGCGAGCGTCGTCGTCGCCGCCGCACGCACGTACAATCGTATAACAGGGCTTTCACAATTATGTATCTGATACGTATATATACAAAACACCGTACTTTTTCCGCTCATTTTTTTCGGCTCAAAATATATACGTCAAATAAATTAATAATCCTTGTTGACGAAGATTGCGTAGCTATTTTGAAAAAAGAGGTTCGAGGCCGTTAAAGCCTCTCCTAATTCTGTCACTTTCCCATAAATCTATCTCGTTTTTATTATATTTTAGATGTTAAACGTTAAATACCAACGTCAGTATTTTGATATACATTTATATATTATGTTTACAATATACGTTCATTTTTACATCTTATTACAAGTTTATACCTCGCGGAGCGCCTCTTAGGCGGCCTTCGCAAAACACGTCTGCCCGTTGTAATCGACGAACGTCTTCGTCGCTGCCGCACTCACGCGGGCTCCGTAAGCATAGCTGTTCCAAGCGAACCTTAGTAAAAATTTTCATATTAATATTCCGCGGTGCGAATTTTTTTATTATATTAATTTATTCTCTACATGAGTTTCTGCATATATATATATATATATATATATATATTTACTCTTCTGTAAGTTGAAAAAGATATTTTCGACCATTTTTTTTACTTTTATATATACATCTTCTCGCAGGCAGGACCGAGCACTAGCGAGTACAATTAATTATCGGGGAGCAGACGTTCTCCGTGGCCACCAGCTGGACCATGCTCCTATCTTTTGTATTTCGCGAGCGTCGTTGTCGCTGCCGCACGCACGTACGATTGGATAACACGGCTTTGTCAATTATGTATCTGATATGTATATATACAAAACACTTCTACAATACTTATGGTACAGTCTTTAAATATATGTTACATAAATTTATATTATTTACAGATGGAAACAAATTTACAATTATCTTCTACTGTGATGAATTTCAGAAATATGCTCATAATCCATGAGAAAAGGAAACTAATATATTGAATATTAAATGTCAAGTTTAACCATTCAGTGTATTACCTCTGTTCACCCAAGAAATTAAAATGTAATCAGAAAAGTACTAAAGTCCAACTTCTTATATAGTTCCAAAAGTTATTCTTGGAACTGTAAGCAATACTTCAAACTTTAGTATGATTGCAAATCACTTACCACTCTCATTCCAGCATAATAAGTATCTTCATATTTATCTCCTGGCTTCTCAAAGGCAAACTTGCCATCATATCCAGACAAATAACCCGACAAAGCAATTAACATCTGAAAAATATATGCATGGTACTAAAAATAAAAACTAATAAATATATTCAGACTTAAGAGTAACTTGAGACAGTCAAAAATGAATAGAACATAATATGAAATACAGAATTTCCATCAAAATTATTTTTACAATGTGCCTTGTCGTAACTTATTATAGCCTGTATCAGAAAAGTTTGCACATTGAAGGTTTAAGATCATGAATTACCTGAATAAGCATTGGAGCACATGGTTGTAAATAACTTAGAAAGTTTTATCTCTTATGCCTGGAAGACTGAAAGATTACTGCAGATCTCTCTCAACAATTATTCTCTCTCATACTTACTGCACTGGAAGAGTCATGTATTATCTCCATTTTTTATTTACATAAACACTATCATATTATGTTCAAGTAAAATAAAAATTATTTTATTGATGTATTAGACTCGGTACTAACCTTTCCTAATGGAGGATGAACATCAAAGAAAAAGGTTCTGTTGATGTACCAACTACCCATCTTTCCAAAGTGAGTTTCATCCCAACTAAAAATAATAGAAGAAGAATTACAGATAAAACTTACAACATAATAAATTATTACTAATGTAGAACATTGAGGAAAACATTCGTCAGTAATAATAACAACCTATAATCACACACACTGAAGTAACCTCTCAGAAAAATAGCTTTACATGATGTGATGATATAGCTTTAGAATAACTGAATTCTGAAGAGAATGCAATAAGAAACTTGCCATTTTATTTTCCAATATGAAAACAAAAGCTTCTTATGGGAACATTATTGCAAACCATTGAATGAAAGATGTATCCACATGCTGTCATATGAGTGTTTGGAGATATTTCATTTCATAATTCAAATAAGTCATACTTTCATTTACATAAAGATTATCAATAACTCCTCAGTTTTTAAATTTTCAAAAAACATCTGAAATATTTCCCTTTAATCTTTTTCTATTAATGTACAAAAACTGTTGCATCTTAAAGAATTTAACTTCAATACATCATATTTGGAAATAATTTTTCCCCTGGTAAGAATTGAACCTGCAAAAGTTATCATCTTCAACACATCATAAACCATTTATTTAGCTCTCATACGATGTTGGCCATTCCATAAACTCTCTAATTCAGACTTGCAATTTGCTGTTTTGTTCTAGCTAAATTAATTTCTAAATTAACTTTACCTTTTTTATTTATGTTGCATATATTTAAAATTAGAACACGGAAGGTTAGCAAATATTCAAATTGAGAAACTATGCAAAAAGTGCATTTTACATTCAACACTAAGAAATGGAAGAACCTCCTGTTTTTCATAGCCATAATTGTTAAATAAACCCATATTAACCAAAGTCACATTAATGAATAAGAAAGTTAGCCAATTCAGACAAAAAAGTGATAATATAAATACCACACTATGTTTCTGGTATCCTTGTATCTTTTCTCAAGTGTGAAAAAGAGCCTAGAGTGACACAACTGCACTGATACTTGACAAAACTCAAAAGACATATTATTTGTTGGATTCAGGAAGAGACACTCAATTTTTATTATGAGTATACATATAAATCATATGAAATAAATTGTACAGGTAAAGTATTTATCAAATACTGAGTATCATTGAAATCATTAATATTGTAAGTATTGAAATTATTATAAAAATATTTACTACAATTGTTATTGCTAAATAACAAACTATATCACCTCCTATAATCAAATTGTTGAAAAAAAAAATTAAAATGCATAACATAAGGAAGGCAGTTAATAGAAATATTATTTTAATTCACATATTTGCCTACAACATAAGTAAATTTATTTGAAATTAAAAATTTGCATCTGATTGAAAAAAAAATCTAATTTTTTAATAAATAAAGCAGTGTTTGTATATATGTTTGTTTGTATGTATCTTCCTTATACAAATCTACACCCGTGGAGCAAATTTCACCAAATTTTGTACACGTTCTTTGGGACTAGGAAACAAACACTGTTGGGGTGAGACATGTTTACCATCCCCCGGAACAGGGCAAAAATTTCCAAAAAAGGAGCTCCCTTAGGGTTGGGGTTGGAGATGCTTTACAGGAAAATAACATGAATACAACCAAGATAGGAGTAAACTCCAAGGTTATGGATGTCACTGAGTTTAGTTATGACATTCAACTTGCCAGGTAACAGCCAGTGGTGGGGAAGGATGAGGGTGGAAATTGTGGAACATGCAAACACGGTCAATTTTTGTGATGAATAAGTATTATTCAGGGTTAATTATATTGATTGTATTTCTACTGATGTTGTTTGTGTATAATTTCCACCCCCTTTGGCATGGGAGACCATGTTTAGGAGGGCTATTCATAAAATTAACGCAAAAAAAATCAGGAATGGAGTCAAACCTGGGATTATGGATGTCACTTAGTTTAATTATGATACTCACCTTGTTGTTAAATGCCCACAAGCAGGGGTGGTCCGGGATGAAACTTTTCAAACATGTCAAACAGTATATATTTGTGTGGAATAAATGCTTCTTGGGGTCAACGACATTGATAAAAATTTTATCCATGTTGTTTGTGTATAATTTAAACAAATCACAGAATGGTAGGGGAGCACGCTTATGGGTGGGGGTGGAGGAGTGTTACATAAAAAACACAAAAACAGAGATTCTAATCAAATCTGAGTTATGGATGTCTAAGAGTTTATTTATAACCATCAGGGCAACGTGTGGATTTGGGTGGGGGTGAGAGGGGCTCCGTGGAGGTGGGTGGGGGTAGAAATTTTCAAACGTGTTAATCGACCAATTTTTGTGATGAATAAATATTTTTGGGATGACTGAGATTCATAAAATTCCTCTACATGTTCTCTTGTAAATTTCAATCCCTTTCAGGTTTAGGAGTTAAGCACCCTTGCGGGTAGGAGTAGAGTGGCGTTACAACAAAATAACACAAATACAATGGACATTGAAGTCAAATCCAAGGTTATGGATGTTACTGAGTTTAAATATGACATTCGACTTACCGTTTAACTCTCCCACTCTTCAATTGGGGTGGAAATTTTCAAACTTGTTAAAAGATCTATATTTGCATATAAAAAATATTTGTCAGGGTCAATGACTTTGATAGTATTTCTACCAATGTTATTTGCGCATAATTTCAACTCCTTTCATCATGGGAGAGGAGCATGCTTAGGGGAGGGGTGAGTTAGAAAAAAATAATGTGAAAACAACAGAGATTCGAGTCAAATTGTATTTATGGATGTCGCCTAGTTTTATTATGTTAATCAACTTTTTGTTTTACCCGCAGTATAGGGGAAATTTTCGAACGTGTTAAAACAGTCGAAATATTTGTGGAAAGGATCTGTTTACGGGTCAACGACTTCAACCCCTATCAGCATGGGAGGTGAGCACATTTAAAGATAGGAGTTGAGGTGTATTACATAAAAATAACGCAAAACTAGCCAAGATTGGAGTCAAATCGGGGGTTATGGATATATGACAACCGATGCAATGCCAGGCACCCAGCTAGTTAATAATACGAAAGATAGCCAAATACAGACAAAAGAAGTGATAATATAAATACCACAAAAAGTTTCTAGGCTTTTGAGTTTTGTCAACTGACTAGTGCAGTTACATCGCTCTAGGCTCTTCTTAGCACCTGAAGAAAGGCACAAGAAAATGTTGTGTGGTATTTATATTATCACTTCTTTTATCTGTATTTGGCTATCTTAATATTCTTAAATTTATTTGAATTAAAATAGAATTAACATTTTCTGTGAACACTTTGAATATAATTTTATTGTCAGACCTGAAAAGTGAATGTAAGTACTTTTAAGTAATTTCTGTTAAATAACATTTCTACTGGGCTTGAATAAAATGTTAATGTTACCCACAATTTTCAATATATTGATTTAAAAATTGGTTAAATTCACATCTACGAATTGGAAATAATATGACATCCTTTTTTCCAGCCATAGCTATTTTGGTGAGTAGACTATAAGATAGATTGAATATTGTTGATCATTGGCACATTCTATGGCAGTGGTAGATAAGCAACAAGTCAACAGTATTCCTCCCTCAGAGCAGAGGTTCACCTTCTAATCCTCTGAATAAACTTTATGAAATAAATGTCTTAATACTCTGACGAGTCTTGATTGTCCAATCTATTTAAACATATACTTTTCTACAAAATGAACTATTTAGGAATGAAAAATAAAAATAAATCAAATTAAAAAAAACAAAGACAAGGAATCCCTAATTTTGAACTCTAGTGTTTAAACAATGATACTTACCAAACATGATCCGGCTCAGTTACTTTATGAAAACGAGTCCAAAAACTCAGTATAAGAACACCTCCAAACACAATCCACCACTTTTTATGAGAACTGGAAGCAAATAATAAAAAACTAATTTATTAATATATTAACACCACTTAATTGATCTTTTATAAATTTAAAATAAACCTTCTTTACTTTTTAAATTGATGGAAATTTAATTGATAATAATAACAACAAACCATTAGTCATAAAATATGGATATTTTCCAATCTATATCAGTGACGGCTAGATTTACTAGGCTTAAGCATACTACTACCTGGAAATAATGCTGCTGGTTCTGAAAACTTTCAGAGAGTGGTCTCAAACTGGGTTCAAATATAAAGTATGAATTCAGATTTCAAGTCAAGAAACATGGCGAGCAGACCACCTATCCTCGAAGGACAATAAACACCTCCAATAATTAGTTTACTTATGATGTCAAATATGGTAACCAAATCCTCATTATAAGAATTTGGTGTCTAGCAAGGCAAGAAATATTCAAGTGCCATGAGACCGTTAGCATGGGGGATGGTAGTGTAAAGGAAAGCATTATCTACAGTAACTCTTTCCTATTCCAATATATTATTTCACCTAAATAACATTATCTTTATTCCCTTGCAACACACACGTTTATATGTAGTTTGCCCTCCTATCCTGATGAAAGAGCTAATACTCTCCTGTCTAACATAGTGACACAGGTCCTCAATTTCAGATAGACCACTTACAATATCTTTCCTTTCCGACCCTCTTTCCTATTCAAATAAGTATATATTAGTGCCCAGCCGGCACTCATTTCAGACCAGGTAAACAGCTGGATAACAGACGTTTGAGGTGTTGTCCAGGATACTGCTCCCCTGATTAGTATCCAAGTCAAACCCAGGTGCAGACCAAACAGCATTTACCTGTAGAACTGGTCCCGGTACTTCTAATACCATGCATGTGGGTAACAGCCTAGCTGCTTCCACCAGTCAGATATGGTAAATGTATGCGAGAGCGACTTTGAACGTGTACTAGTCTCAGTTGGGGGAAGAGTCCCCCTAACACTAGCACTCTACAGGGGACTCTCAATGGGTGCGACAGTGACTATTCTTGATAGTGGGAGGAATCCTGCTGAAAATATAACTCTGACAGAAAGGCCTTTCTGCAGTTACGGCACATGGGAAGGAATAGGGGGTGAGGAAGAATGGGGGCTCTTTCTGAGAAGCAACGATTCTGTTCTGCGAGGAGGTGGTGGAGACTGACTCAAGACGGTCGTCCAGTCTTCTGCGCTGTGGAAGGTGTTGGTGACCCCAGCATCAACCGCACTCCGGGAGGCTAAGGTGTCGAGTGTTTGGGACTTGTCTCCACCTCTTAGTTATCTGATGACAAAACCACCTGGCCATAATTCTCCTCATAGCAATAGCCTGTTGCTATGTCAGGGAGATAGCATTAACTTGAGAGCCATTCTGGGAATCTAGACAAGTTTCAATCGCCTTTGGGCAAGTGCATCTCCACTCTGTGGGGAGACCCTTAGCTCTAGTGCTAACAGAGCTATGTGCTTGGCCGACCATCACCGTCCTTCAGGCAATTCAGTACCTCAAGGTGTGTTGGGTCCCTGGTCTATCCTCCAGGATCTCTGTAGCCCAGCTGGGTTCTGGTTATCTATGTCCCAGCCCAACACACATTGGAGTCAGACTCTAGGGGGTATGTGGTTTTGCAGGAAAAATCTTTCTTCTATCCTCCCCTGGGTGCAACACCCAGCCAGCCAGGATGTAGGTATTAAGGTATCAAGGTATCAAGGGTTTGAAAATAGGTCACAGAGAAGCATCTACTACTACTTCATAAAGGGGGCTCAGGCCAGACTGGACCAACTAAATAAATAAAATTACACATATTTTAAGAGTTTTTGACTCAATATTAAGAAATTTTGATTGGAGTTTCCATCCAGATAAGATGCTAAAGAATGGCAAAGACCTCTGCAACTAACTATCGGTCTGAGAGGAAAATCAGGTTTGTTTATTTTTGGTAGAGGTTTGTTGTTATGGGGGTCAGTAGAATGCCATTTCCCTATTATCTTGGAGTTTACAGAGGTGGTGTTGGTCAAAGGTTATAATAGAATGTTTGGGAAGGGAGTTAAGAAAGAATGGTTGGAATGTGAGAGACTATAATGTGGATTAAAGTTTGAAGTGAGCAGTTAGGTGGGAGTTTTGGAAGTGATAGTTTGGTTTAGAAAGACAAAGAGTTGTGGTCTTAAGTGGTTCGAAGGTTAACTGTGTAAAATTTAATATTGTTGCTTACTGGATGGTGATTCTATTTATTGGATTTAATTGACACAATAAATAAAAGAAATTACTTAATTTAAAATAATAATTTTATGATAAAAGAAACTAATTTTTAAAGTTGACATGAATGTAAAAATATATAAGCAATCAAATAATAATAATGATTTACTCCTTCTCTTAGGGTTACGTAAATTGTGGAGTGAGCCAAAATTATTTAATTAATCCTTTCAATCAACTTAGTTACCTGGCAATACAATACTAGCTAGCAACAAAATGCTTCAATTTTTCTTTCTCCTCCTGCAGATGTTTAAAATTTAGCATGCTTTCTGAAATCAAATTCATTCACTCTAATAATTTTCCCATCACTAGAATCTGTTGGTGGTGGTTAATCAAATCTTCTTCAGGGATCCCTTTTGTGGACCTTAGTAATTGTTAAGGCCCTGTCATTGTCCCCTTCTTCCTTTGCACTAAAAGGGACGCAGGCAGACCTCAAAAGTCACCAGCCTCAAATAAGTAAACCTTTGCCTTCAAAATAATTCTGTGTAAATTATCATTCATTATAACACTTCATGGAGCTAAATTTTACTATGAATCCCTCCACCACCATTGTCATGGATCTAGAGAAGTATACAGCTGAGGCACTTCATCAGCTGGGAGACTATACTTTAAAAGTCTGTTCCTACTGGAGAAAAAATAAAGACAGAAAAAAGTTGGTGAGAGATAAAGAATAGACAACAACACTCACCTACCTTATTTCAAAAACCCACACACCTGGCTTGTGTCCTGGTTTAGTTAATTGTAGCTGGCTAAAATTCCCTCATTGTATTCCACCAGCTAATAGTTTAAAGACTACCTTCTTTCATTCAGGATACAAACAATTTTCTTCACTGCCTCTATCAACTTCCAAAAACTCCTCCATGCAATACCCTAAAGGTTACTGCAGATAATGTTTCCCTTTACACTACCATCCCCCATGCTAACGGCCTCATGGCACTTGAATATCTCTTGTCTTGCAAGACACAAATTATTGGTTTTGATTGGAGGTAAATGTTTGTATTCTAGGTGAAATAATGTAGTTTGTCAAATATGGATTGTTGGGATTCTTCCACCAGAGTATATGCTTCATGTGGAGACGTTGTTGATTAATGTGTACTTATCAACTGCTGAAGACATTATATATATTATATTATAAGAATTTATTACAGTTCTGTGCCTTGTCAAATCTGGCTTTTTCACACACTCAACCCACATAATCTTTTTTATCTTATTCAAATTTGAGGTAATATTTCATGAAAATCATCAGGGTTTTATTCCCCTTTAGCACTTATTTGACATACTAAGTGTTAAAATAGAATTTCGTAAGGTAAAGGATTCAGAAAATTTTCCAGACATGTTGGCTCCCTTATTAATAGTCCTTGTCTATTCTACATTACACTGATCTCAGATAACCATTAACTGTTATATTACATACCTCAACCAAACAGTAAGGCATCCTTCTCTCACAGAATGGAAGTTTTCAATAATGGAAAAATAGGAAGGAAGAAAATAAAGAGAGTTATATACATCAACAAGTAACATTGTTTATGCTATAATGGTGTTGGTGATTTAAGTTACTTAAAGTAATATGCACAATGCTATCATGACAGGAAAATCTGCCATAAAAATCATTCACAGAATAACTATCCAGAAGAAACATTGTTTCATATATTCTAAAAACAATATTAAATATATTTGCAATTAAGATGCCAAGTACTAGTTATTATCATCAATAACACATCTAGCAGAATTACATTATTCCAGCCATTAATACAAATTATATATATATATATATATATATATATATGAAAAGCTATAATGAGAAGTTACTCATTGAAACAAACTGGCTACAAAATAGTTTTTGTTAAAATTTGCAAACATTATGCTATGACTTTGGTTGAATATAATAAGTCTTTGAATATTAACAAAATTATTGTAATTAAATAAACTAATGACATTTATTGCTGCCTTACATTGTCATATCTTCCTTATTTTCAGACTTTACTACTCTCTTTTGCATATTTGATTATATCTCGTTTTCACTTCACAAATTTTCTGGTGCTCCCAAAGACTGAACTCCTACTTGAAATTAGGTGTATACGGAATTTCCTTACACCCTGTCTTGCACATAACGGGTTTAAGTTCCACGGGTAAAAATACGTCACCCAAGACTGTCATTTATTTTTGTTGTTGTTATTTGTTTATGAGAATTCATTCAGAATAGCCAACGCTAGTTAAAATAAATAGTGAACCGAGTTCATCATTATCCGCATTTCTGTTTGTCTATATAAAGCTAAATTCATTTACATAAAAATTGAAAATTTCAAAAGAAATTATGGTAAAACAAAGGATTAAATCAATAAATAAAATTGGAAAAAATTTAGTATTATCATCAATGGCATAGTGTTACTATTCAGTAAATTTTGGAGCCATTTGAATTTAAATACCTAAATATGGGGGCAGCAAATTTATGGCTGAAACCCACTGAGTATGATCCAAATTATTAATCAATGAATAAGATTGTTAAAAATAATTTTAAAATGAAGGGATTCAATATTCCATTTAATCACCGAACGAAGACTTTCTCGGTGTATGTAATTGACATAGCGTTCTCGGGATTCGAACCGGGTAAGAATGCAGTAATTCTCGACGTTTCGATAGCGGACATAGCTATCATCTTCTGGTGCAGTTAGAATCCTAAGGACACTTTTGCCATTGAACTGTTTAGTAAATAAATTAAATAACTTCTTCTGGTGCAGTTAGAATCCTGAGAACAATTTTGCCATTGAACTGTTTAGTAAATAAATTAAATAACTTTTCATCTTCAAGTTCTACAAAAATCAATGGAATTTTCGAAATTCCTATTAAATATCATAATTAGATATTGAATTTAAGTATGATGAGAATAATTCAGTACATCTTACATCAGTTCGATAACCAAAAATTATTTTTAATTACACATGTAATTAAAATATATATTTTTTAATTTTAATGAGATGGTTGTTGTTGATGCTTTCCATTAATACTTTTGATATTAGGTGTAAAATAAATTAACAGTAATCTTTCAAATTCTTCAGTTAAATTAATTCTTTTGCAGAGAAAAATCAACATTGTATTTATGGCTTACAAATGGATTTATAATCCTAGACGGGATATTTAAAATTTCCAATTTTTTATAACAGGCATTGACATCTACTTGAATTGTTTCAAAAGGTCGGTGTATATTTGAATGTCATCATATATTTTTCAAAAACAGATAGTTTCGTGAAATATTGAAAGTATCGAAAATCATTTCTATTTAAAGTGGAAATAAACAAATCAATTTCGGAGCCAAACACTTACAGGTAATACTGTACGAGATTGAATGAAATTCACAATATTTTCTTGTAATTTATTTAACATATTATTAAATAAAGGAAATATGTCTGATATACATAATATATACTTCATAAATCAGCTAAGTCAAACAGAATTAAATCCTCACTTTCCTTCGATGTCCTAAAAAACTAGTATACCAAATCAACATTCTTATAACACGCACGAGACAGACACAGCAATAGCAATTACGGCCATGAAAATATGGATACAGGTCAATATCACCAAATCCACCGGTGTACACCTACGAAGCAAACGACTTTAAAGCAATGGCTGACAGCCTACACAAGGTAATCGAAAATGAATGATTCTATTATAAATCACTAAACAATAACATAATAAAGACAAACAGTAAAACCAACTAATTATACAGATAGTTAATCACCTACGTCAAGAAATCATTTTGCATCATATATATTAGCAAAAAATAAGTCCCTAACGGATCGTTATACGCGACCTTCACCACTCTTACATAATTTCTGCACCTGAAGAAAGGTACAAGGCTTTCAGAAACGTTGTGTGGTATTTATATTATCACTTCTTTTGTCCGTATTTGGCTTTCTTATTTTTCAATCACATGTAACATTTTTATTTTAAACACAGCTGATGTTTATTCCGCTCGACAGCACTACTTTGTAGTGTGTCGTGTTTTTATAATGTTTTATCACAGAACAGGAACCAAACTTCATACTTCACATCTTTAATTTTTCAACAATACAAATAATACAACAGAGATAACAAATTCCAAAGAATCCAACACACCCCCTCATGTTTTGAAGGATAGAATTACAAATGACATTGTTAATTATTAGTACTAAAGCGGTAACAACATGAACATTTATTTTTCCTACTTAAAATTTCACAATATAGTTCTTCAGGCTGTTTTCTGGCTCGTAAAGGTCTCTCTGACTCCTGTCTAGGTACTGTTTGGGTGTTTCCTGGTGGTCAATAAGCCATAGGATCCATTCAACCTTCAGGATGTGGTTGCTGGATATTTGCTATGGTTGGTGGTTTTGGCAGTATAGGGATACCCAGCACAATATCTTTTGGTATGCATGTGACCCTCTTTTCCTTCTTACTGACTACAGTCCTACGGGAGTTGTATATCTTAGGAATCGAGAAGATGTAATCTGTTGTATCCCAAGTAGAGCGTTTTCTTAGCAGGGCTATTATTGCAGGGCTTTATTTAGATGCATAATCCTAGCCAGTGTTTCATTATCTGTTATTAATTTGAAATTTCTTTCACGCAGGTAATTTTAGAAATGTGTAACACCAAAAATGATGGCCAGAGCGTCCCTGTCGAGTTCTGATAGTGTAACTGATCTTGACGTATAAGCAATAGGTTCTTCTTTCCCGTTTTCTATGTGACTTATTACAGTTCCAATACCTGTCGGACATGCATCCGTTGCCAGGATAAGAGGATGACTCGGATCATAAGGAATAAGCACTACATAATTCATTTTTCAAATTCAAGAAAGCATTTAAACTTTTCCTTTCTTGAGTTCTGATTCTCATACAGTGCTATGTTTGAAAAATGGAAGTTTTCTGGGTCTTCGGAGCTCTGGGTAATTCTGAGCTGAGATACGAGTTCTCGAATTATCGGATTTTGTTGAGCATGAAACTCAGCCATAAATGAATCAAATTGTAATTCATCCATGTCTAAATCGTGAAATCCAGGTACGTTTGGCATAATTAAAGAAGACTCATTACCTCAAACTTTGCGTAAGGCGGAACTTAAACTGGACGAAGGCTCGGAAACAGAATACAGAAGGCTTTACCTTGCTTTCTTCTCATATTAAAAAAAATTATACTTTTTCACTCGACGCCAATTATTGTCATGTATTTAAATGTTTTATTGCAGAACAGGAGGCAAACTTCATACTTCACATCTTTACTTTTTCAAAAATATAGTCACATTATTAAATTCCAAAAAATATAACATAGTGTCGTGTATTTTGATAAGGTAAATGGTTTTAGATGAAAACGAATTGTAACAGATGAATATGGCTGAAAGCTTCTGTCAACATATGTGACGATTGATTAAAAATAAATTTTGAAGGCTTGCTTGGGTTTTATTATTCACATTGAATTAATGTTCCAATTGAGAAAGGTTAAAATTGTCAACAATCACGAGAGTTGTCTTCAAAGATAGAGAAGGAAATGTAATGCCTGTTAAGTGAGGCATTGTTTGTGATGGATCGTCTGGACTGTTGGAGGGGCATTTTGTAACGTGTTTATTTAGGTCTTGAGGGTGCAGTTTGGGTAGTCTTGACATTTCGAAACCGTGCACGTGCGTGTGGGGGTGGAAAAGACAAGTCCAAAGTAATTGAGGGTCCTGTCTCGATTGTCGGCTTTTGACTTCACAGAGTAGTTAGCCATTTGCTGACTACGGAACTCCAGCTGCATAATATAAATCTCCGGATAATGGAAAAATCTGTCAACTGGCATTTGCGACGAAGTTGTCGAACAATGGACAAAGGAAGAGACTGGTAGTATATAAGGGAGGAGATAAGCTTTTGATGGTTAGTCGTACTGCGATCACCGAAGCTGGTGGACGTGATGGTCAGTTATTCTGCGACTACCGAAGATAGTGGATGTGTTCAAGAGAGGGTCCGTGAGAGAGTTATTCGGCGATCACCGAAGCTGGAGAATATGACTAAGAGAGACATCGTTTAAGGGAGGAGAATGTGTTATAAGTTGCAGTCTGCGAGAGAAATAGCCAAATATTCATCGATAAACATTTTGTATGCTGAAGTCTAATCTATTCTAATCTCAAAAAATTAGACCACTGTCTTCTATTGTAGGCGACCAGGACACTGCATCCAGCGTCTAGTAATCTTCAGAACGAGCAAATGATATGTCCTTCACGAACGGAGAACCAACTTTTGTCAAACCAACAGTGTGTGTTAGAATCAGTGTTTAAAACGGCCAGTATATAAGGTGTGTGTGTACGAACGAGCCAAATTTTCCTGAGTAATCGTAAGTTGAAATTTCATGGTATTCATAGATGTAAACCGAATTAAAAGATAAAGTCAGATATCGTTCTTTTCTTTTTTGTTGATAAAATAAACTCTTTAAATTTAAAATCAATCTTGTAGAATAAGTTCGTCGATTATAAATTTCGTCTATGTCTAGACGAGTAAAGATTTCTTTTTAAATTAAATGTAAATTTTTGTTTCTTTGATTATGTTTAAATGTTCTGCCGTTATCAAACCCAGTAAAGACCTATGAGAGAATGAGATCCTTTTTATATTTGTTTAATTGTATAAGTGTTCAAAAATTAAAATTAAATCGTTTGTTGTTTATAAATATTAATCTTTTTATTTAGACACCCGTTAGTATATTACATTTTGGCTACCACAACGTGGGGCTAATTGATAAGAATCCGTTTGTTTATTACAATATGTGACGATTGATTAAAAATAAATTTTGAAGGCTTGCTTGGGTTTTATTATTCACATTGAATTAATGTTCCAATTGAGAAAGGTTAAAATTGTCAACAATCACGAGAGTTGTCTTCATTTGACTGCGAGAATAGATCAACAAACTTTAAAAATAAGGCAACAGTTTCAAGAAGTTAATCAGAGGCTATGTTTACTATTGTTTCTTTCTATTTAACATTAGCTGGCGCCTGATGTTGCCCGGGTATTTATTTATATCATTCCGGAAAAGGAATTAATTTGACAGTAATCTCTGGGGGCAAAACGTGATTTAACTGGCATCGAGACCGTAATTTTCTGACCATTGATGGGCACATCCTGAATGATGACTGGCAGTAACTTAATCGAATCAAGAATCAGAGTGTAAAATAGTCGTAGTACTGTAATGGGATCAAGAATATATGCGATAAGTTGAAGAAGTGTAAATAAGGAATTAAAGGTACAACCGGTACCATACGTAAAACTACTCCCCGTTCCTTAAAGGACTAAAAATTATTCCTGTATCTTAAGGAAATCTGATATTCCCCATAACCATAAAGAAACAAAATACAATATCTTAAACGGTCAAAAAAATCCCCACACCTTAAGAGAGAGAAAAGGACTCCCGGTAAATTAAGAAAGCCAAGTACACTCCCGGCACAATAATGAAACGTTGAATACACCATATCCATAAAGAGAAACAAAATCACGATACCTTGAGGGACGAAAAATTACGGTAGGTTTTGAGAGTGAACCAAAAATATTACCGGTACCTTCAGGAAGTTAAAAATACTCCCGGTATGTTAAAGAAGGAGAAGAGTCTTGGTACGTCGAAAGAGAAGTGGAAAAATACTCCCGGTACGTAAATTGAATAGAATAGAAGAATACTCCAGGGTTATTAAATGACTCCGAAATAATACCAGTATTCTAAGACAAAAAAAATAATAGTGATACTTGGGTGTCAAAAACACTCCCGTTAACTTATTGGAGCAAAAAATGCTCCTGGTGCGTTAATACCCTTTTCACGATTCTTGTATCCGCTTCGCGTAGACAAAAAAGGATCGCAATACAGTCGCATGGCGGTTCCTTTCCTATCCCCTCTCTGCCTCTCTCCGGCTCTTTGTTGAAGAAGGTAAATAATCGTGGAAATCGTCCTATGATTTAATGTTTAACATCATTTTATAAGTCTTGATATGTCCGCAGAGGAATACAAAACAATGGGGATATTTTCATATAATTCAAAATAACACGAATATTAGGTAAACGTCTACTACTTAAATATCATTAAATTTGTTCATTTATATTGTTTTAATATTTAATATTTATGTTATTTTGAATCACCTGTAAATATCCTAATTATTTTACAATATTTTACGTAACTTTTAATTTACTTAACGTTGTACGTAATTAATAAATTTATTAACTTACCAGTCTTATGAACTTCCCAATTCTGCACTTCATCATTATACATGAAAGACCACCAATCTTCATGCGTTTTCTCTCTTCATTTTATCTGAATAATCAGTATATTTATTATCCCATAAAGTGGGATGTAATTGAACTAACGAAAGGAATTTAACATTGTCAAAATAATTATTCTCCAATTTTAACAATAAAATATATTAAATAAAACATCAGAACAATATAACCTATTAAAAAATTAGATATAAGCATCATCGCGTTCGAAGGGCGAATATCCCGTTAGTTTAATGTATTTTAACCACTGTCAACAACACTAACACACTGACATTATCGGAAATATTTATATAATTTTTTTATAAATATTAAAAAATATATTTTATAAAAAAATAAAATGAATAAATAAAACAATTAAACAAGAAGCACATTGGTACACAACAATCGCGTGAAGTGGGAGCGAGAATCGCTGTGTAAACGAGGCTATTGTCAATGGTTGGTTTGACGCTCGATTCTTAAAATAATCCAGGCGGCCGACGCTCACGAGCGACTCATTTTTTGAATCGCAAATGTGTCCGTTACTCGAAACGTCGTTTAAACATATCATCCCACATCTCAGAACAAATTATTTCCCACAGAACGTCATAAGCACTTCGCATAGGTAAGCCAACGCCCTCTCCCCAACCACAAAAGACTAAACCTATATAATAATAAATATAGAAAATACGTATACAAAAACAGAAACAATCTCCTTCAGCCATGATACAATCGGAGGCAAAACTTATATTACAAAACTAACAAATGATAATTTCTAGAGAACTGCCAAAGCGAATTAGAGTATAGACTATTGACGAAAAACACATTGATACTAGAAACGATGAACAAAACTCAAAATCAAAATTAGTCGAATATACATAGGAATTTTGACATAAATCCAATTTCCAGCAATTCCACATGTTGATTACGAAGTACGCACATTTAAAAGGAAATTAAGTAGCTATCCACATTGCATCTAGTAAGGCTGTATCCCAACCAAGTGTTAACGTCCGGAAGCTTTGGAAATTCCTGATTGGTCCAATAAAAATACTCCAGCAACTGAGATAACAAAACCTGTCAATATCACCCCAAACGCTATAAATTTAGCAGCAAATCCCAAATTCTTCATTCAGATGCGGAGGCTTCGATAGCAGACTCTCTGGAAAATGCTTCATCTAATAGGTTTCTTTTGGTTAAGGAGTGTCCGGGCTTGTGTCCAGCTCTGATTTTTAACCCTATTCCAAGAAGACCAACAAATTTATATACTTTTTGAAATGTAGGATTATTTCGTAATTCCTCCTTCAATCATCTCACAATTTTCCTACTACAGACAATGGAACACCCGATAATTTTTTCACTTTAAATTTGACGTTTGGGTTCAGAGTTTATTAGTAACATACGATTTGTAATATCTTTGAGACCAAAGTATTATTATCTTTATAAAACGAAGCAGAAAGTAGCGTCGATTTGTGAATGTTTTGATTAACTAAATACTTAATCTAAAATATTGGAGAATTATATAACTATTAAAAATGTCGGTCATAGGAAAAGTAAGTCTGATTCGGTAGATTGCTCAGACAATTTCATAATGTCCTTACCGTGCTAACGTCTGCGAATTAATACATTTTAAGTCATATTTCTAGAAGACTATTTAGATGAAGTTTCATTTGATAATTGAACTGATGATGGGAATTAAACTATTACAAATCGAATATGCTCTTGTTCATCTCTTCTACTTGTCAAGAACTTAGTTACATAACTTTACTTATCTCTCTATATAATTCTCTACTGTAAATTCTTGATTGCTATTAACTAATCTGCTGTTTTCGTTATATCATTGTTCGTAAACGTCATGTATCAGAGATTGAAGATTTTTGTGAAGTGAAAGTATTATCGAATTTTCTTTTTTAATAATTTAATTTAAGAATACTTATTGTATTAAACTATTATATTTTTGCTTTACATTTACTTGATAAAGTATGATAATTATAACATTTTCATGATGTGGTCAATTATTTGGTTCAGCAATTTACTTATTTTAATATATCAAGGTGTTACCTTATTTATTAAAATTTTTCAGCCCGTTTTATATTCCTACTGGAGGAGTTCATGTTCATGGAGAGTTAGAATAGGTAAATATTTGTTTTTCAAAACAATTAATTAGTTTTCCTAACTTTGTGTTACTTTTAGCTAATATATGTATTTAACACATTATGATAATCCTTTAATAGAATCAGTTTTGAATTTAAAAACTTCCACACAATAGTCAGTTTTTGCTAGTTTTTTGAGGCTGTGAACTCACCTTTTCATTGAATGACAGTAATAATTTAATATAAATAATATGTAGTTGATTATCTGTCTTTCCCATGTTTTTTAATGTAATTTCAGCATCTTGAGATGAAAAAGTAAATAATCCATTGAACAGGGAAAATAGGTTTAAGGTTCCATTATACTTTTCAATCATTGACTTTAGAAGAGAACATTACTGCTCATACATTAAGTTCAATTTCTGTTCTAAGATTGTTTATATCTTTAATTGGTTCACTTTTTCCGATTATTATCCAAAGTTAATGAGCATATGGCAGAATTACTTCTTTATCATTGATATGTATGTCTCTGAAAATATCTAGCAATAGTCATTCACTAATGTATTATGCCATGTGTTTCCTGTACTTTCTACGATATCTGACATATTATTTGTCTGGTGAAGGAGGAGAATAAGACCTTCAAATATTTAATGCATTGTATATTTGGTTATATGGCTTCTGAATTAATTTCTTTTATGTAACCTCTTAGAAATAATTGTCCAATATTTATGTGTACAGTTAAATATATGTAATAATTTACTTGGACAGGAAATAGATTGTTCAGCTTAAATTTAAGGCCAGTGAAAATATGACTGACATGGGAACACTGTCCCTCAGTTACTGATATTTAAAAGCTTTTCAAAACTTTATTTTTATGCAATTGGACATCTGCCCCTCAATTTCAGGTTTTAACCAAACTTTGTATACATTACATTCTTGATGCAGCTGAAGTCTATTTCAATCCTTAATCACAAGATAGGGGAGCATCCATAGGGATGGAGGTGGAAAGAGGTAACAAACACAATAAAAAAATGACAGAATTGAATATAAACATTCACCGTGTCATTACTTGATGTTCAACTAAGATGAACAGTGACACTGCCAAACCTTTTGCAGTAAGTGCAGGAGGAACAGGGTTAATTGTTAAGTGGTCTGAAATGTGTGTTGAATTAGGGTTCATTATGGATCATTGAGTTGAATATTGCCATTTTAGGGTAACCAACTTACTTGAAATCAACAGTTGAGCTAGTCAGGCTGTGCAAAAATAAAAATAAAATCGTTGAGGACCAGAGTCTCCTTCATCAGAAATTTGTACCTGGCCAGCACATAGTTCAGACCTAAAAAATTTATATTGTTCCTGCTGACTACACCACCTATCAATTTAAGGTTGAAGTGAAATTTTATTTTAATACACTGCATAGTAAGGAGAATGTCAAATTTTCAATAGCCTAAGCATTCATCCTTATGACAGAACAGTATGGCACCTTTCGATTGTGATTTTTAGCCATGTGGTAAGAACAGATAGCATCAACCTCCACCCACATCATTTTATCAGATTAAAATTGTAAAATATCTGTCTTAAAAGTATACTAATTAGATAAGTAAATTTCTAAATAAGAGACAAAATAAAGTGCTAAAATCAATACCACACATCATTATTGCTTTGTTTCTTTTGTCAGCTGATACAAAAAACCACAAGAGCAGTAAGAATGACTTTCATCACAAAAAAGAATTGCAGAAAACTGAAATACAGTCTGCCTGTTTAAAAATATACTAACTAGAAAAATAAATAGCCAAATAACAAACAAAAATAAGTGCTAATTAGATGTGTGGTATTTATGTTGCACTCATTTTTCTCTGTTATTTGGCTATTAGTTTATCTAAGCAATCTACCAGACTAACTTCTATGTACCTGCCAATGAGTTTTACATTCCATACACAGCCAGACAGCGTATGAGATGTAAATATATTTCCTGAAGAACCTCGGAAAATTTATTGTTTACTAATTTTTTCATATACTTACTATTATTATTTTTGTATAAATATGTTAATAGTATGGTATTTTAACATGGCTATAACACTTTATACCTATTGATCACTGCTTTTTATTTTTCAGCTTTAAACTTGAAAGAAATACCATATGATATAAAACCAGTTAGTTTAATAAAATCTGGTGGAGAACAGCATTGTAATGAATATCGTGAAGTAAATCCTATGGAACAAGTTCCAGCCCTTCATATTGATGGACACACATTAGTTGAGTCGGTAAGTATAATTTACATGTAAAATGTTATGCTCACTAGTAAAAGACAAAAATAAGCCCTATAAACATTGAATAATTTTTAACAATGTTATTGTCAATTTTTCTCATTTATTCCATAAATTTTACTTATTTGGGTCTATTACTTGATAAAGTCCCAAAATTGTGGATGCAACATTATGACATTGTAATTATTTGTTCTTTTAAAATGAACATTAAATGTAGCTCAAGAGGTTTCAGAAGATGTGTCGACAAATAATTTTATGTCAGTTGCTTATTTAATCGTATTAGTTTTCATTCCATTTAAATAATACTTGTTTTCTGACAAGTTGAGGCATCATATCTCTTTTGATTTTTCAAAACAAATGATACTTTACTGTCATTTACATCTTTTTCTTCCTTAGTAAAACAAACAAAAACTAACACTTCAAAAAAAATTGTTTGACAATGTATAGCTTCTTCAATATTAATCTAACCAATTGAACTTTTAACACATGTTATTTTGATATATTGCTGTTAAATTTGTAATTTTAAGCTCTTAGCTTTTCTTATGGTTTACAAATTAAGTGAAAAGTTGATTATTCTTATAAAATTCCCTGAAAAAGGTATTATGAATCCCCCTTTATGCAAGAATATGTTTAATAATAAAGAAAGGTTTTCAGGCCAATTTAATTAAAAGAGAAATTTTCAAATCTCTTTGGAAACGATAATTGCCTCTATAATGCTGGAATATGCCAGCGAAAAAGGAGGGACAAAGTCTTTAGGCATTGCCATGTTAACAGCCTGTAATTCAACTTGTCTTACAGTCACTTTCCAGTCTGTTTAAATCTTTCTTCTTTTTATTGAATTTGTATGCTAGTTTTTAATGCACAGGCATATATCCGTAGGCTGATATACAGATTTTTATATTCATATGTTACTAATTAATTTACTTCTAAATAAACATGAATTAAATCATTGAAAATGATAATCCTATGCCTGAAAGCACCATTGCAAAAAAGTTTTCAAAATGCCACCAACAATATTTGACTGAATTTTGTTTGTGACTTGTCAGTAGATGTTAAATTACATATTGTTTGGTTGTGTTATAGATTATGTCTGTATCTGCCTGCATCACAAAGCAAAGTATATTGTAACACGGGTATTTTAATTTTCTTTTATTTTTGGAAAAGTTGTTGTATGCTGTAGCTGGCAATATCCTTTTGTTTCCCAACTTGAAACACCAACCTGTTGTGCCTCAGATAGTCACATGTGGCTATTTCAATAGTCCAAAGGATTAGCAGCACCAAGATAGCTGACATTGTGGCACTTTGGTTCAGCGCATGAAAAAACCATTGCGCCTGGGAACAAAATGGCAGGTGATGCTAGGCCATAATGGGCTAATAAGGGGTGTGAAAACGTCCCATTCTGTGGTGTGAGGAGACATTATGGAGAGTTGGTGACATGACCCTGAAGGGTACAGGTGTATCTATATCCAAGT
Source organism: Zhengitettix transpicula (assembly GCA_037074705.1). NCBI lineage: Eukaryota > Metazoa > Arthropoda > Insecta > Orthoptera > Tetrigidae > Zhengitettix > Zhengitettix transpicula. The sequence continues at coordinate 201,866 of CM073590.1, forward strand.
AGTGGGTTGGATTTAAGTTAAAAATCTGCATAGTAAATTTGAGCCTGTCTATCGACTATCTGTATGAGGTCATCCCCTGAGAAATTTGTTAACAAATATTGAGACACTCCACTCAGCTGCAGCAATTAAACGTATCCAGCACTCGGTTTATAGAAAGTGAGTGATCTAACAAGGAAAAAACTGGGAGCTACAGCGTGCAACAACAACAAATGACTTCAACCATACACACACTGCAGTATGTATTTAATTCGAGTGACATATCTCTGTTACTTTATCCCATAGGTACCTATGATTAGAGTTCTCATGCTAAAAACCATTAATAAAAATTCATTACATTTCTTTAATTTCAATATTTTATTTTAATTAAATAATATTAAAATTTTAAACCCAGTCGACATAAAAACAATTCATTACAATATCAACAAATATAAAATCATGTAGAAAAAATCTTGTGCTGGAGTGCTATTAACACTATCCATTCTCCAGAATGCAATTTATGCAATGATTACACATATGTTATTAGTAAACAAAAATTCAATTATTGACTATGGCTCAAAAAAAGTTGGCCAACAAATGAAACAGAAATGTAATTTGGCATTTCAGAATGCTTGGTTAAATATCCAGGAAAGTCAAGAAAGAAAGAGGGATTGATGTAATACCTGTTGTAAATGTTGGCAAACCATTGACTTCTAACAATCAAATGGAAAATTCCTGCTACATTTATATCGCCACATTATTATATTAGTCTGTATTGAGCACTCGACCAGTGAATGTGTTTGATTTGTTGAAATATAATAGCTCTGTGTTAAAAGTATAGACCCTATTAATTATATAAAATAATAGCCAACTAAGGGTCAAAAGAAGTAATAATATAAAATAGCATAAATATTTCTGTGATTCTTGTTGCTTTTGTCATGTGATTAAAAACTCAAGAGCCATGAGACCAACACAACCACACAAACCAGGTCAAAGTTCTTCCTTTTACAAAAATTCCAGTTCTGTCGTACTTGTTTGTGCAGTTGTCAAGTCAATTTAATTTTGAATTTCTAGAATTTAAAGTATTAAGTAAGGAGCAAGAGTCAAAATTTTATAAAAAGTTAAATAAAGTATTTAATTAATTTAATTAAAAAGTTTGTAATGTATATTAAAACTAAAAATTTGTAAATATTTAAAAAACATTTTTCACCTTAAATATTTTCTGGGGTTGGCAAGTTTGGGGGCTCCTGCTCTACACTATTGTCATCTTCTAAGAATAGAGGAGAGTTAGTTCATTCTTTCTTCATTCATCTTCTATTCATAGATGACGACAATGTACAGTGTTGCATTTTAATTACAGTTATACCAAAGTGGAAATCTGAGACACACTTAGGCATTTGTGGATTTAATTGAAATCTGTGATAATTAAAAGTTCTGTACTTTGAAGAAGATTTAACTTCAGTCTTAACATAGAATAATATACAACCTTGGCATGTAGCATTAGTAGAAGGAATAAGTGAAGACAGAAATGTTGTTCTAAGAAAGGCTGTGATTTTAATTTCCACTATCACTATTATTATTATTTAGCAGATGTTGAGAAGGTACTGGAGTAAACAGTGTATGAAATAGCAGTAAGAGATATTTATTTAAATTAAAAATAAACATTACATTTTAATTAAGAGTTTTATGGTTTATCTGAGGTTCAATGTAGATATTTTGAGGAAAATAATTTCTAGAAATTTTACATTTAGTAGGCCTGCTGATCTTGACAATTAGTTTGACTACTAAGTTACCTAATTATGTTTAACTTTGAAGATTTTATAAATTTTGAAGTCCAAATTCATTTAAAATGTAAATACTCAGCAAAATTGAGTGTTTCATCGGGCATTATTACAATTTTTTGACAGGGCTGTGATAGCAGTACACGGCAGAGTTGACTGCAGTATATGACAGAGTTGACTGATGAGATTTTTTGAGAACTATTGTTGGCAGTTGAAATTTCCCATGTTGGAGATGGTTGTTTACACATGTGCGGCATATTTGAAGAGAGTAGCTGCCTAGTGTGTCATGAAATTTGAGTATATAATGTAAAAAGTTATTGGTAGGACTTGATGGCCATCAAATATTTTTAAGAAAGTGAATAAGTGTTGTATTAAAGCAGAGTAAAAGTATATTTAGAGAGAAAGAAAAGTAAAGTGAAGGTAGCATATTCAAAAGTCACATAGAGAAGTTTTGGAGATCCAGATTTTGATAGGATGAGCCATGACAACAGGCCAGCCACCTGAACCTGGCCAGTTACTGCAGAACAGATTGTATTTTATATGAAAAGTAATTGATTCGACATATATATTTATTATAAGTGTAAACATAGTTTTATTGTTATTAATCTACCTTTTGATATAACAAATACAAACAAACAATCTATATTTTCATGATTCATGTATGACTATGCTTATTTTTTTATTTAACTGTTAATTGAGATAAATAGTGTTATATGATATTTACTTCATGTTTCAGCTAAACATTATGCATTATCTAGAAGAAACTCGACCTGCCAGAGCATTGATGCCTCAGGATGTTCACAAAAGAGCCAAGGTTTTTACACTATTAATTTTGGCACGTTCACATAGTTTTTACTTAAATCTTTTATCATCACTTGAACACTTAATTCTAGCAGTATTTTTTATTAAATGTAAATATTACACATTTCTTTCCAACTCAGCAGTTTGTATCTTGATATATTTGTGACAGCCATTGCTAAATGGCCAAGAGTGTACATAATTAGTTTTTAAGTCTTGATCAACTGCATGTTTAGTAACTATTTTAATGATAGGACTTGTTTGATTAAATTTGGTGTTAATGGTACAAATAAAACTATATTTAAATTTTGGACTGAAGTACTGTGAATGCAATATTGGCAAAAAATTGGCTGGCTATATTGTAGGTATATGTGTAAAACTGACATGGAAATGAGAGGTAATAATAGGCTTACCTGAAATTGAGAACTAACATTTCAAATTTGTGCCCGTCATCCTGCATATATAATATATATATTGGTAGGAAGTTAAGAAGGCCAGTATTTTGTTTAAATTTCATAATATTTGTTTCACAGCACAGACTAGAGGTGGACGGCCATTATTTAAAATCTGTTTACTAACT